>JBBPLR010000816.1:0-12495 GCA_038089915.1 Sutorius australiensis
AGGCAGAGAACTCGTGTGCTAGTTCCTGGTCTTCTTCTTCCTGGGTGATTTCCTTGGTGGGTTCGTCTGGGTCTTCGATTGGGGATGGCTCCCTCCTGGAGGAGGTGGATTTTTCCGAGGGGGAGGGTTCTGGGTTACGAGGTCTTCCCCAGAGGGGATTTGCAGGGGGTTTTCGAGAAATGTTGGCGGTGTAGAGCGATGCTAACCGCTAAGAGAAGCTAGTTCTTTTGTTACACTTGGCCCGGGTAGGGTCGAGTGTGGCCTTGAGTTTGCGACGAAGGTTCTAGTGAGGCGTTTACTAGCCGTATGCCCCTTCAACTGCGGTGAAGGTTGGATGGATAGTGGACTTGTTAGAGGTCTGCCCTTAGAAGGGTGGTTCTCGAGTGATGAAGCTAGGACGAAGGGGATACGATTCAAGGAGAACTAGCTTGAGAGTTACATGACAAGCCTAGCTAGCTTATATAGGAGAAAGACTGGTAGTCGATCGAGGGTAAGGCTATGGAAAGATCCTGACTGCGGAAGGCAGTGTGGAAGAAGTAGGAAGCGGAGATGAAGGCTGCGGAAAGTAGTGTGGAAGAAGTAGGAAGCGGAGATGAAGGCTGCGGAAAGCAATGTGGAAGAAGTATAGATGGTAACTAAGTGGAGAGATCAGATCACGAAGCTACACGAGAGAATAGCTTTGGGAGGGAATAGTCCGAGGAGAAGAAGAAAAACGAGAAGGATGGAGAAACAGGCTGACAGGGCTGGGACGAGTCGTAACAGTCACCGGTTTCTGGTTACACCAGCTAACCGGACCGGACCGAGCCAATGCGTCGGTCTCGGAAACCAAGACCAACCTAGTCCCAGACCGAGCCGCTCAAAGCCGAAACCAGCTCTCGGTTAGCCGAGCTGCGGCAACACTACTGCGCCATGACTGTTGGAAGGATGCACTTCATGACAGGCTCGTGCTGCACAAGGTTCAGATCCAGGCTGGGTGTACACAATCGCTTTGCTGACATTGACTCAGACACTAATTGACCTGCTGACAGCCCAGCTGTCCAAGGAATACCATCGCTTTCGCCCGCTCGTCGGTGCCACACGCGAACTTGTATGACGGATTTGCCAGACGCCGGTCCCCTAGCCTGGCCCTGATTCCCTGGCGCTGCGTGCCTTTGATCTCCAGTTCGCGCGCATGCTCGTCTCATTTATACCCTTGTATGTCATCCAGCCGCTGAACCAGGACGTGGTGTGGAACAAGCTGATGGGGCTGTTGGATTCGATGGAGCAAGTCAGCATGCTAGCGGGCATGTCGAATCTCACGAGTTGGAAGGTGGGGAGGCATCGCCTGGTGTCGCTTGCGCTCACGCAATCCTAGATCACGGGCCATGTCCAAGTGTGGTTGTCGAAACCCGATCGACGGCTGCCATATATCCGATTTGCATACCAGGTGTGGCACCTGCCACATCCTTTGTCTCGTGCTGATTCATTTTCAGTTGATGCTTTTTGAGGACGGACTGATGCTGAACAAGTATACACAATGACACATCGTCAAGTGTTTCTTTGCCGAGAACTGCAGCCTGTCGTATGATTCATTTGTCAATGTGCTCGGACAACGGTGGCAGGCCCTGCAGGCATCCCCACTAGGCCACTTGGAGCGCTCAATCGCCGAGGTGCATATAACCACTGTGGGATGGCTTGCTCTCACACGCCACAGCTCGAACTAGGGCACATCAAAGCACTGTGGTACAACCCTTCTGATGGTGCAGTCACGGCAACGTTGGCCACAGCTGTGATGATGCAACCATCAGCCTATCACAGCTACATCATGTGGCATAGTAAATTAGTCATTTACTATCACAGCTACATTGCATGATATAGCAAATAAATCTTGTACTACATAGACTACAAAGATATTTTGTTGTGCTACAGAGAATACATTGAGGGGGGAAGACAACCAGGCTACTATGACTACATTGACTACATAGTCCAGTATAGTGCAAGACTTTTTTCCTGATGTATGTATGTCGTCGCGGACTGTGACGACCCTATCGTAGTATGTTCTGTAGTACCAACTGAATACAAGGGTCAGATGTGGGTATGGTCCGTAGGATGGAGAGGCGGTCCGATGTGCGGCGGTGCGCATGCTTGCCTATTTCAACACTCCCCCTCAAGCTGCGCGGAGCCCTAGCTCGGACACGAAGTGTTTGATCTTGGGAGAGGGGAGCACTTTCGTGAATGTGTCAGCGACCATTTCGCCAGTAGGGCAGAAAATTAATTGTATTTTTCTGTTGTCGATTACCCAGCAAATAAAATGGAAGCGTACATTGATATGCTTGGTACATGCATGATACTGGTGATCCTTGGCAAGTGTGATGGCCGACTGGTTGTCAGAAAAGATGGTGGTGGGATCAGGTATGGTGGCGAACGTCTCAGCTATGAGGGAATGGAGCCAAAGGGCTCCTTTGTGGCGTGCGTCATGCCTACGTATTCACTTTCCGTCGTGGATAGCGAGACTATTTCCTGCCACTTGGAGCTCTAGGATATGGCACCTCTGTCAATCAGAAAAGTGTAGCCCGATACGGCACGGCGGTCCTCAATGACGCTGCCATCTGCATCCGTGTAGCCGACGAGCACTCTTTCCGCTCCTCTGTATGTCAGTCTCAATCCCTTTGTACCTGATAAGTAGCGGTAGACTCTCTTTACCGCATCCCAATGCGTCTGCCTGAAGTTGGATGAGAATCGGGATACCTGTGATATGGCATACGAGATGTCCAGCCTCGTGCCGAGCGTGGCATACATGAGAGAACCAACGGCCTCTTGGTACGGTATATGGCACATGGCAGCATATTCGGCGGCGGTTGAAGGGGATTGGGAGACGCTGAGCTTGGTGGCTGGGTCCATGGGGGTCGACACGGGTTTGAGTTCGTCGAAAGTGAAATGGCAGAGGATGGTTTCAATGCACGTGGATTGCGAGAGAGCAAGGGTTCGTTCCGTACGGTCGCGTGTCACTTTGATTCCCAGGAGCCAATGTAGTTCACCTAGATCTGTCACTTCGACGAAGCGGCTGAGATCTTTCTTTACGGCGTTGACGAGCTCGAGTGCAGTGGCGGCAATGGTGCAATCATCAATGTGTACAATGATGATGGTGAGCATGTTGTTTGTCCGCTTGACGAACACAGCTTGGTTGACTTCGCACTGCCTGAAAAGAAGCCTCGTCACTAATATTTCCACCAGGCATTGGTACCAGCGGCGACCGCTCTGTTTCAATCCGTACAGGGTTTTGTGCAGGCGACATACGCAGCACGGGTGGTTAGGATCGGCATATCTGGGTGGCTGGTGCATGTAGATTACTTCGTCGTCGTTTAGTTTACCGTTTAGGTATGCACCCTTTATGTCCACTTGGTGGAGTTCGAGGTCTTGGCACACGGCGAGGGCGAGGATGGTGCAGATGGAGGCAAGTTTGGCGACGGGGGCATACATGTCAAAGTAGTCGACACCTGGGACCTGTGAGAAATCTTGAGCTACGAGGCGCACTTTGTAGCGCACGATGTGACCGGCAGCGTCCTTCTTAGCACGAAAGACCCACTTTGATCCTATGATGTTAGCTCCAGGTGGGGGGTCGACTAGTCCCCATGTGCCTGCTTTATCGAGCGTGTCTAG
Source organism: Sutorius australiensis (assembly GCA_038089915.1). Taxonomy (NCBI): domain Eukaryota; kingdom Fungi; phylum Basidiomycota; class Agaricomycetes; order Boletales; family Boletaceae; genus Sutorius; species Sutorius australiensis. The sequence continues at coordinate 3,640 of JBBPLR010000816.1, forward strand.
CTCCTCGTGAATCCCTTGTTCCCATTTCGGCCAGTCTGGGCGACGGCATGCTTCAGCGAGTGTGGCTGGTTCGAGCGCTTCGGCTGTGGTGGTACCCTGGTCGACAAGCATAGTTAGTTCTCATTCGTCAAAGTCCTGACTGTACTGTCGTTTATGGCAGCGAGGATTTGCTCGCTCACGCCGACTCCTTCGAAAACGGTGGGCCCGGGGGGCGCTGGTTCTGGGTCATCTGGGATGGGCGCCGGAATTTGGATGCCACAGGGAATGGTGGTAGAGGTGGCTTTGCCGCTGATGATATTGAGGACTCGTTGGCTGGGTTTGCAGATGCGCTGGGGTCGAGGGTCTGGTTTGTCGGGAGTTGCCGGCTTGGCTGGGGTGGTGGCTGACATTTTTGCTGGCGCGGGTCTGGGCTGTGTGGCATGAGGCACAACGGTGCCTTTAGCTGGTGGCAGTACACCATTGCCAGGAACGTGCTGCTGTGCTAAGGTGCCGTCACTTGTTTGGATCTCATTCTCCCCCTCGATGGCACTGGGTGCAGCATCAAAGACCTCACACTCCACAGTGACGGTCCTTGTCTTTGGCCAGTATACGCGGCAGGCGTATTCAGTACAGTCATCAACTCCAACCCATCGCCCTGGCTCGACTCATCTGTCCAGCTTGGAGCCTCGACCGGTTTTAATGTGGACCACGGCTCCCCATTCGCACACGCCGCTCAAATTGGGTGCGTGTCCCATTGCGAGCTCATATGGTGATTTGCCATTCAAGACCTTTGTAGGTAAGCAGTTTTTTAACCAGACAACGTGTCTAGCTGCCTTGCCCCATAGGTATTTCGGTAGTCCACTGGTGTGCAGAAGCGTACGCATGCGTTCCAGGATTGTGCGGTTGAGCCGTTCGGCAACGCCATTGTGCTGTGGGGTGTCATGCGCTGTGAGATGCTGCACGGTACCCTGCTTCTCAAGGTACAGTAGGAATTGTTTCCCCTGGTACTCTTCCCCTCGGTCTGAATAAAGTAGCTTTATTTTTGCAGCGAGTTGTTGGTCGAGCCATGCCTTGAATCCTTGGTAAGCATCGAATGTATCACTTTTCTGACGAATTAGGTATATGTGCGTTAATTGGGTGTGATCATCCATGAAAGTGATGTAGTATCGTCGCCCACCAATCGTTGTTATTGGCGCTGGACCCCAAACGTCCATGTACACGATGTTGCCGAGTTTATCAGTGCGCGGTCCCTGGCACACTTTTGCTATGGGCTTGCGCGTTGCCTTGCCATAGATGCACGATTCGCAGTGAGTGCTTTCGCTTTCATTTGGGCAATATTTCAGTCCACTGACTAGACCCTTTTCGGCCAGTTCACGTGCAGTAGATGGCGCGATATGCCCCAAATGGCAGTGTAGTTCCATTACAGTGACTCATTCGTCTGTGGCTGCAGCATGGTCGCGCTCGTGCACTACGCGATACAGCCCTTTTGCTGATCATGGTATGCGCCCGATTGTCTCTCCATCGGCGCTGCTAATCGTGCACAGCTTGTTCGCGAACGTCGTCGTCAAGCCCATTTCATCGAGACGGCCTATGGATACGAGTGTGTACCCCACCTCAGGTGAGTACAAGACTTCTGTCAGTCTCAATTCTGACATTTCTGCCCCGTTAGGTATTTCGATGACGAGAATGCCTACGCCGGTAGCGGCGAATTTCTGCTTGTTCGCGGCTGTGAAGGATATGGGGGGAATGGGTTCCACGCTGATCATCTGATCGCGTTCGGGTGTGATGTGACGAGTTGTGCCAGAGTCGTATAATTCGATGCAGTAAGTTTCATTTGAGCGATCACTGACTTTCATCACCTCATTGTCTAGGTTTTCCTTGGCGGCATATGAGGGGCAAGTGTCTTTGGCCGATGTCTTGTCATCACCGGTCCTTGGCTTTGCAGCATCCTTGTCTTCCCATCCACAGCCCCAAGGGCTGTCATCACCAGCTACGGAAAACCAATCATCATCATCGTTGGTCATGTACATTTGTGTGCCCGAGTCCTCGTCGTCGGATGATTCGACAGATCTCAAGTCTGGAATGGACTCGTCATCCTCGATGACCCCAAAAACGCTGTCTTCTTTGTCTATATCAGCTACAGCTGCATGCGTGCTACCCGATTGGTACGCCGGGGGCTTCTTTTCTTTTTTGTTTTGCTGATCGTGGTAGGCGGCTAGATGCTGGTCCGATCCACATGTCCAACAGAGCTGTTTCAGCCTGTTGCCGCAGGGAGGACGATTTCCTCGGCCATGACCTCTGCCCCTGGCTGGTTGAGTTACGGCCATGGCTTTGTCGCGCTCTTTGCCATCGGTACAGGGTGCGTATTTCATCTTTTGGCAGTCTGCTTCTTCACTAATGAGCGCAATGAGGGTATCAGGTTCAATGGTCTTGGATTGTGCATATAAACGGGCAGCGGCTAGTTGGCTGGAGGCAAAATTGGCAAGGGAGTTAGGGAGCGAGCGGATGATCGTCGAGCGGTAATCTTTTTCATCTATGTCGACGCCTACGGACACTAACTCTTCTCTCTTTGTTTGCAGCCTGTCTAGGAAGTGATGGACATTGCCACTCCGAGCCATCTTCATTTCCAAGAACTGGGTATGGAGCTCGGTCTGAGCATAAGCACCCTTTTCCATGTACTCAGTAACAATGTCTGACCACATGGCCTGGACAGATGCGAGCTTGTGGACTTTCAGCGTGGTCAAGTCCAGGATCTGCTGAGTGAGTAGGTGTTTCGATATGCCCTCGTTCTTATTCCATTTGTTGATCTCCTCCGTCTATGCAGCCGTCAGGGGTGCAGCATGCTATGGTGGGGTGGAGGTGCCATCAAAATGGCCCCACATCCCTTTCGCTTCGACAGCTACCTGAAAACGAAAGGTGAAGATCGCCCAATTTGTCCCCTTGACCTCGAGCTTGGGTACGTTGTTCGGCAACGTATCGGTGGTGACAGGAGTGACAGACATGGTAGGTGGTTGGCAGAGGTTTAAATTCGGTTTAGAGCGTCAGGGCAGGGCTCATAACCTGTAGGAAAATGGCCTGGAGTAGGAATGGGAAGCGCACGGCTAGTAGAAGTACTCAGTCGCATGCGGGGCAATGGACTTTGTGTGTATTTACCTAGTAGAAGTACTAAGTACGGGATTTAGCATGTTTAGGTGTGGTACAATGGGAAGCACATACCTCAGTCACGTGCAGGGCAACAGACTGAGGTTCTCTGCTGTCAGGTGAGACACTAAATACCAGCTGCTATATGTACTCGGTCGTAAAAGGAAAAACGCGGGGTACAGGGTCAAGACAAAAGGAAAGTAAGTGTCGTACAGGGTCAAGACAAAAGGAAAGTAAGTGTCGTACAGTATGTATGTCGTCACGGACTGTGACGACCCTATCGTAGTATGTTCTGTAGTACCAACTGAATACAAGGGTCAGACGTGGGTATGGTCCATAGCATGGAGAGGCGGTCCGATATGTGGCAGCGCGCACGCTTGCCTATTTCGACAGCCCGTCACCGGCATTCTGAAAGGGTAGAATATGTTTCATGTCTGGGCCAGCTCCCTCGGATTGCACCAGATGGTATGTTTAGTCTGAGCCCCCTGACGATGGTGCTATGACCCACCACTTCCACAGGTGGTTGCATGGAACAGTACGATGTACGGTTGAGATGCGGTCACTCCTGCCCGTTCAAGGTATGGACCTTAATGTCTCTCCTTTGTTGGTTTCATGCTTAGTTTGTTTTGGAATGGAGTGTCATTGCGATGATCCTCACCATCTAACTGTGGTCTGCATGAAACCCTGCCAAAAGCTCTGTCGCCATAACCACCCTTGCCAAAGGGAATGCCATATCCTGTGTGGGAACTGTGTTTCCCATTGCAAATGCTCAACTCTTGTGTGGACATGTCAAAAATTCAGTTCTGTGGTACTACGCTCAACCTAGCACCCTGACCGTTTTTAGACTGACGGTACATTATTAGCTACCAGCTGGATATGATTGCAAGCGTTCGTTGCGTCGAAGAGGTGGAGAAACATAGCGATCATGCATGTCCTATCAGATTATTGTCTATTTCAGGCAACTTGATCATGTGGGAAAATTGGCTGTAAAAAACACATCCTACCTCCGTTCGTTCATACCACCTCAACACTCAATCGGAATTCAACGGAAAATATACCACTCGACTCTTACAAGCCTGAACAATCTATTCCGAACCTACTGATTACAAGATTCAGAGATATTTATTCTTGAAATTTCCCAGATTTTGGAATTTCTTGGTGATGTATACTTTCTATTCTTTGACGCAAAAAAAAGCGCTTAGAAGCATATTGCAGACATGGGACAAGGCCGAAAAGTGATCCCTGAGATACAATGGGCTATAGTGAGACTCTCTAAACTACTCACTAATGAGCAGATCGCAATGTCTCTGGAGCTATCCACTTGCTCTGTGAGACATGTCCTTTCACACTTCAAAGTGCATGGGACAATCATGGGTACACCGAAGAGTAGTCCCGAGGAGGATCGCAAGACCCACAGACATCTGTGAGACACGGATGTGGAGGTACGTTATCGCATGAAATAATAATTGATTCTAGTAATCTGATCATGACAACACTATTACAGTTTCTGCTAGGTACTATATGGGAAACACCAGACTTATATATTGATGAGCTACAAGAGATGTTGATGACATCGTGTAACATTCATGTCTCACGAGCAACAGTCTGGCGCACACTTCAGAGGGCTGGATATATGATGAAAAAGGCAAGTATCAATGTCAGTTATAGCCATTTCTTGTTTATATTACATTCAAATTCTTCAGGTTACACATGTTGCAATGGAACGATCAGCTGAAAAGCAGCTTGAGTATATTGCTCGGATTGGACAGTATTCGGCAGACCAGCTTGTGTTTGTTGATGAAAGCTCGGTTGACCATCATACAACATATTGTGGTTGAGCATGGTTGATTAGAGGAACAAAGGCACAGCGTAAAGCCTTTTTTATCCATGGTCGTCAGTAAGTATACATTTTTGTTGGCATGCTTGTCTTGCTGAATACCGTACAGGTTTTCTGTTCTTCCTGCACTTTTATTGGACAGTATCATACACTGTGATATAGTTGAAGGTTCATTCTGTACTACGACATTCATGCACTTCATTGAAGGTTTACTCGACCAAATGCAACCATATCCTGCACCTAAGTTGGTAATCATTATGGATAACTGCAAAATTCACAAACATCCTGAAATCCTCGATCTTATTCATTCAAGGTAATGAAAATTCTATTATTTTGACATATATAACATATTTATATTTGTAGGGGTATGCAGTGCGAGTTCTTACCACCATACTCACCTGACTACAACCCGATTGAGCTTGCATTCTCTGCGATGAAGTACCATCTTCATAGAGATGGTGACTATACTTGATTAGCAATGATTCAGCTTGCCGATCATGACATTTATGCCACTCTACTTAGAGCTGTATGTACTATTACTCCCCAGGATGCTTATGGTTGGTTTAGAGAATGTGGATATGTTTAGAGCGTTGTTCATAATGCCCTCGTACTTTGCTTATATATCATATTGTTTGTATCATCATATATACATTCAAAAACATGAGGCAAAATAGAAAGTGGATAAATGGTCATGCTGCAAGCTTCAACTCTTAGTGACAAACATCCATGTCATCCAGAAAACAAAAGAAAACTTCATCTTCCTTGGCCAATAAACATTCAATGAAGACCACTCAAACAATTGCAGAAGGTAGTGTACTCATTTTTACACATTTTGCTATTGACAATATTACTTAGGTACTGGTACTGCGCATGCTCAGAGACGATCTGGAGCATGTGAACATTGTCATTCCCACAAGGTTCGCTGTGAACGCACCAATCCAGCAAATCAAGCATGTGTCAGGTGTACTACAGATGGCAGAGTGTGTATTTCTCAGGAAAGTCGTACACAACCTGCCCGTGGCAATAGCATACCCCTTGCAAGTCTTCCCAGTCAAGTGTGAGTCTGACATGTCAATGTAAAAAGCTACGTACATACTCTAACTATAGCATTACCACTTAGGCTGTGCAAAAACCCAGTTCTTGAAAACAAAGTGGATCTCAATCATCACAGTGCTCACCATCTCCGCCTACCAAGCAACAACACCAGTCAAAGTCTCGAGAACGTCCAATGGTTGCTACTCAGCCTTGTTGAAGTGACTAGCTACAGCACTGGTGGTAGCCAGGACCGCTGCTAGTACCGAGGGCAGAGATATCTGTACCGAGAGTTGTGACACTTACATGGGTGAGATGTTGAGGCTCAGAGATGGTGGTGGTTCAAGGTTAAGAAGAATTGAAACTCCTGTTCATACTCAGACGTGGCTGAGAGAACTATATAGTGTACAGCGATTGCTTATCTAATGCTACCTAATACATTTGGTAGCAGTATACACTACACTTTCAACACTCCCCCTTGCTTAGTACTCCTGGTACTGTAAGCATCTGGTAGGGAAATGGTCTTTTGCTTCTAAGGTTGCGAGTATATTTCTAGGCCCAAGAGTGAGCGACACTGTTTGAACTTGACATGTCCGAGGTTCTTTGTGAACATATCCACAGGGTTGTCAGTCCCTGGGATAAACAGTAGCTCCACATCTTTGTGGGTCATGACTGCATCACGAACGAAGTGGAATTTAATCCTTATATGTTTCGAACATTTTTCTGTGACAGGATTTTGTGCCATAAACAGTGATCCTTGATTATCACTGCAGATTGGGATTGGTTTTAGATGGTATCCAAGTTCGTCCATCATTTGTTTTACCCATATGACCTGGCGAGCACAATCGCTCAAGGTCATATACTCTGCTTCAGTGGATGACATTGCAGTAGTTTTTTGCAGGTGCGAGTTCCAGAGTGTGATACAGTCGGCCATTTTTGTGAAGTAGCCAGTTTGTGAATGAGAGGTGTTGGGGTCTTGTCCCCAATTGGCGTCTGTGAAGCCGAGTAATCCCTTGCCACTTGTGCCATCGTAGCATAGGGCATAGTCTCTGGTGCCTGATAGGTATCGGCAGATGTACAGGGCCTTGTCTAGGTGTTCCTGTGAGGGATTGGCTGATTGCCACACAAGTTGTGTCACAGCATAGGCAATGTCGGGCCGTGTACCAATCATAATGTACATTAACGAGCCGATCACAGACTGGAAGCGAGTTCTCAGTTCTGGATTTACAGGGGCATCGTTCTTCACTGGGTAGTATCCCTGTGGTAGTGGTGTGCGAGCAGACTTGGCGTTCTGAAGACCGAAGCGCTCTAGGACTTTGTTTAAATAGGTGACTTGATCTATGTAGATCTTGTGTAGTCCTATACGCCTGATATTCATTCGGAGGAATTCAGAGGGTTCCCCAAGGTCGCGACATTCCCATTTCTTCATAAATGTGGCTTTAAGCTTATCTACGAGTGCTTTATTAGGTCCACAGAAAAGGGCATCATCTACATAGATAATTGCAAGGACAATATCATTTCCCTTGTGGTAAACGAATAGGCCAGCGTCTGTTTTTAATCGCTCAAAGCCCATTTCCTTCATTGACTGATCTAGTGATTTCCACCAGGCTAATGCTGCTTGTTTAAGCCCATATAGGGCGTGGAGTAGTCAAAGGACTTTGCCTTTGAGGTGAGGGGGCAAGAAGCCCTCAGGAAACTCCATGTAGAGTTCCTCATCCAGTTTCCCATACAGGAAGGCGGATCTGACATCTAAGCCGGTGATGTACCAGCCATTTAGTGCAGATAGGGCGATCATTGTTCGCACCATTTCATACCGTACTACTGGGGAAAATATCTCATCAAAATCGATTCCTTCAATCTGAGAGAATCCTTTAGCAACAAGTTGAGCCTTTTTACGACTGTCTGTTTTAACATTGAAGACCCAGCGATTCTTAATCATCTTACGGTTCGAGGGGCGATCAACAATCTCGTAGACCTTTCGGTCTTTTAGGATTTGTAGTTCATCCTCACATGCTTTGCACCAAAGCGTTTGTTCAGCAGGAGGGAGTTTTTGTATGTCCTTATAGGACCAATCATGGTAGTTAGTAGTTGTGAGATTAGAATCTAGGGGGACCGCTGTGGTGCATAGGTATTTCAGCAGACGTTCTCCCCCTTCTCAAGTGATCCGCTTGACATCATCCTCAGAAGGTGTAGGAGATGGAGGAAGGGCACCCGGGATATCCGGTGTTGATGGTTCCGGTAAGCGTGAGGAGGAGGGCTGATTGACCATGTTGTGCCAGTGAGATAGGCGGTCAATGTCCCTAACCTGTTGAACAGGGTTATTTCTTTCACCATATATATTGCCAGGACGAAAAGTCGACTGGCGAATCCGTTCGGAACGGCATGGGAGTGCAGGAGGGGCAGCTGGAGGGCGTGGAGCTCTTGGTGGTGTGATCAGTGGAGGAGGAGCAGGCTCCTCTTCGCTTTCCGATTCCAACGAGCTATGGGCTGGATCTTCAGCCTCAGACTCCATGGGTTGTTCCGATTGAGTAGGCGAGGAGGCTTTACAAGTAGAAGTACTCGTTGTAGGCACGCGTGGGGGACTTGCATGTCTCTGAGGGCATGCAGGTGTTAGTGGTTTGGAGCAAGAATCATCGCTTCCATTGTCAATATTTCCTCCATCTGAACTATCCAATTTGGTTTGTGGCCTGCAGTGTTTCTCATGATGGGGAGGTGGATTCCTGTGTTGGCGGCTGATGGGCTGGTGATGCTGAGTGCCAGGGCATTTCGGGAAGAGATGCTCATCGAAGATGGCATGTGCTGATGTGAAAATGGCATTATTTGGTCTCATGAAAATCCAGTTAGAATCAGACCCAGGAGCCACCCCA
>JBBPLR010000817.1:0-12495 GCA_038089915.1 Sutorius australiensis
TAATTGATGATTTGAAACTGCAAAGGATGGAATGAAGTGGGAATTTTGAGTGAAGAGATTAAAAGATGAATACTGATTAATATGTGGCTGTTTCAGAGCAAGGGTTATCACAAATCATAAAGAGATTTGATATTTCAACCAATGGTATAAACTTCTAATAGACCATTAACACTATGTACATCTCCAAAAAGGCTCAAAACTGGTTTGAAGACCAAGGAATCAAGCTATAGACCTCCTTTGGCCTATTTGGGAAGCAATCCTTCCAAATAAAAGGCCAAGAGATGAAACAGAGATGATGTTATGCCTTCTAACAGAGATAATTGATTTTATAGTATTAATGAAAAGATAAACAGGCAATAGGGGGTCTATATATAGTGTCAGGTACTTATTTATATAATGTTGACATAATAGAAGCGTTATCTAATGTATGTAATCATGTTACAACATTGAAACAACCCAAACCCCTAGGCCAATGGGCCGCTTGCTGGGATGCCTGAGCTTGCTAGGCAGGGGAAGTAACGAGTACACACCTCTGAGTGTGTCTTGGGGGCTACTTATGCCCTGAGTACTAGTGGGGACTGGGGAAGTATCCAACCAGCTTATGGAGGGAAATCCAAAGTGAACTAGACTAGGGATTAACCCAGCTAGAGCCCCTGGTATATATATTAGAGATCTTATTTACATATGTTGTAATCTAATCTAGAGATGTACAACTAAATAAGGGGATAGTCCTTGAGGTTGCAATGAGGTTGCAGAGCCTCAGAATGGAAGCATAGACATAGCCTTCAAGGCTATGTGGAATGGAAGTGTAATAAATAAGAATGGAAGAGAAGAACATGTGTTCTTACACATGTGTGCATAGAAGTAAGGGCATAGCCCCTATCACATTAAATACTTGCTGCCTACATGTGGTGTGGCAGATCTATAGATCATACATGCCTTCAAGGCATGGTGAGGCAGTGGCCTCATGGTATGCATGAGGAATTCCAAATCCCTAAGATCTAATGAGATTAGATCTAGATCAGTGATGCCATGTGCATCCTGAACTCTATAATAATGTCAACAGTAGTAATCAATACCATGTGACTGATAAGATAATCAGTCCTGCTGATATGCTTGATCTTATCTTCGAGATAAGATAATAGACTTAGTGACTGGAATGTGCTTGCACATCTAAGTGGCACTAGAAGTCTGGGGACTTGAGTTAAGGCTTCAAGCCTTAGTAGAGCGTCTAGCTCTTGCTTAGGGGCATCTAGCCCAAATATAGGGGCTTTTGGATGGCACTAAAATTGACCTGTAACAAACATGCTAGGTTCCAATATATGTAAGTACAGTACACTATCTTGTAGTGCATGAAGTCCATCCCCTAGTTTCTTGTATGCATAGTGAGATTCCATGCATGACAATATTGTCACACTATGTGTGACATGTGTGACATGGTTAGGTACCTACTTCATAGCTACATATTGATGGTTGCTGTTGAGGTACTGTTACAGGTCTACATTTTAACCCCTATTCTTCCACAAGTGTGCCTATGATTGTGCCCATGACTAGTAGCTTGATGCTACACTTTACTAGGATCTATGGGACCACTAGTACCACTAGATGCTTGATGTGAACCAGTTACTATGTCCTGCAATCTTATCTTATCAGTCTAGGCTAGCCCTACTGATCATGCACACTTCATGAGGTATTGTATATGCTTGTTTACATTATTATAGAGTTCATGATTGGATCTGTGATCCAATCTTACACATATGCTTAGGGGCTAATACCCCCTAGCCACGATCACATGCGTGGTGTGCATGTACTTACTTCCATTCCACATAGCCTCGATGGCTATGTTCATGCTTCCATTCTACATGTGTAGATCACATGTACTCTCTTCCATTATGAGGCTCTGCTGCCTCACAGTAACCTCATGGACATCTTCCGATTTACTATTTATCATATGAACTATTAGTATATCTATTAGATCTACCGTACATGGGTGTACATAGAGTAGACAGTATATAAAGCGAGGCAACTAGCTGGACGTCCTCCAGTCTAGTTCACCTCAAAGTCTTCCCCAAAGCTTCAGGTGAGCCTACAGGTCTACTTGTCTGAGACAACCCTTGACTCATAAGTTCCTATTTACACAGGTTCACCCTAGTCGGGATGACCCCTATCATTCACACTGCTACTCTACCTAGACAGTAGCAACACCCAAGCATGCCACACATAGATCTAGTTATCAATGACTCAGGGGCTACATCCACCCCCTAGGTTTTGGGTTGTTTCAGGTACTAGACTCAGACTGATTTGGAGAATTAAAAAAATGGTCTAGTGTAACCTGTTTGAGCAACTGAAGGTTGACCTTTCATAGATGGCCACACAGCTTTTGAAGCTGACTTTGCATTGTGTGAACATCTAGCCCATCTAGGTCAGTGTGCTGCAGGCAGAGCCGCTCAAGTCCAAGGCACAAGTCTATGCCCTGTAATGGTGTCAGCTCAGGCTCTTCACCTTCATCTCCACTCTGCTCATTATCCAATCCACCATCTAAGCCATCTTGTCCTTGTTTTAGTTCAGCAATGATTTCCACATCACCACCAGGATAATGATATGGCAAGTTGCCAATTTTCTTTTCTTTGGCTGGGTTCAGAAGGTCTTCAAGAGTTGGTCAAGTCCCCCAAATGCATTTTCGCTCACACAGCTCATCTATAGCTTCCATCAGCTCAGTTTCCACATGGTTGAGCTCTGTTTAATGACTTTAAAACGGACTACTAGTGAATAAAAGATAAAGGTACGGGTACGTACAAGCCTGGAAATACCTGGGGCTTGCTGTGGCCACCAGCCTGACAAAATCCAGCCAGCTGAATAAATAACACAGTCCAAGAAGTATGACTTACCGTCTGAAATGATCAGGCCACGAGCTTGACGCTTGGCAATGGCCTCGTTAATGTACTCGATGGCTTTGGAGTTGAGCGTGGCACAGGCAGGGAACGGGTTGATAGACGCAGCATCACAGTGTGAAAATTGCTTTGCGTGTTCAATGATATTGTGAGTTGGCAGGTCATAATGCTGAAGTTGCCATGGTTCTGAGCATTCCATTATGGGACCGACTTGAAGGTCGATGAAGGGACGGTCTTGGCCATCACCATTATTCGGGGTTTCACCTGTAGTGGACAAAGCCTGCTGCTGCTGCCTAGCTGCAAGTAGCTGGGAACTGCTAGGCAAGCAAGGGATATGGTTATGTCGGCAGTGTATGTTTACAACATTCTCGGGTGGTTGTGCTGGTAAAGATGGCTGGCTCAGGGCTGACTCGCTAGGCGGATTGTGTTACAACTCGCCCCTTTCTTTCTTCTTACATAACACGTTCCCACAAACTCACTTCCTTTTCCAATCGCTGACATAAACATTCCACAACCTTCTACTTCATTCCACTTGCGCAGTCAGCGATTGTTCCATCACATTCCGTGACATTCCATGTAGATACCATTTCAGGCCTACTACCTTTTATGGTATTTGTCTCTATTTGGTTCCCTTAGGTATATATACCTGGCCCAGCCATGTATATTCCCTAAGTAGTTTCTCCCTTCTACTCTCACCACACCTCGAGTACCACAACCAAATCTTACCGCTTTTCTCTTGACTTTCTCGCTCGACCTTAAGTAACCCTTAAGTGTCTCACCTCGAACTCGACCTACACTCCGTGTAGTGTCGTTACCTTGACTAGGCTTGAGACTGTCGTCTCAACCCTACACCCAGACCCGGACCAGAGCTCATCGCTCTCGTCCTCTCCTCGACGCTGGACTGTTCGTCCACCTCCTCGAACCTTTGAAGGGCTACACCCGACCCTACCCGGGCCAGGTGTAACAAAAGAAACTACTTGCCTTAGCAGCTACCATCGCTGTAAGCCGCCAACATTCCTCCCAGAATCCCCACCCGCTCTACGTGGAGGGAAACCCACCCCGACACTTCGGACTCTTCGGAACCTGAACAACCTAGACCCACCTCACCTGAGAAAGACCCTGACGAACCCACACTTCTCCAAGGAGAAGAAGAAATCACTGAAGACCTAGCCCGTGAGCTATCGTCTACCCTAGACCTACCCCCGGGATCACCATCCTCGACATCGTCCACACCCACCACTAGGGCAGCACCACTTCACCCTTACGCAAGACCTCTTGCACCTCGTGCACCCACCTCCATCAGAGGACCAATCGTTACTCCAGCAGGAACCACCTTTAGGGTACCCACCCCAGTAAACCCAACTCCAGCACCACCCGCATCCACCATGACTGCCAAACCGGTCGAACTCCGCTTGGGGAAACCCGAGATATACAATGGAGACCGAAACACCGCCGAAGAATGGCTCAACTCTGTGTCGTTCTACCTCATCGTCAATGGATCGGTCTACACTACCGAACCCCAAAAGATAGCCTTCGCACTATCCTTCATGGCCAAAGGCTCCGCTCAATCCTGGGCAGCCACCTATCGACAGGTAGCCTTATCCAAGACTACCTTAGCACTCGGAACATACGAGGACTTCCAGAAGGACTTCCTACGTGACTTCAAGGGGACTGGGACGGCCACCCTAGCCCACCAATGGCTAGCTGAAACTAAGATGGTACAGACCCGAAAGGGATGGAATCCCATCATCAGCAAATACATCTCCTTGTTCAAGGGAAAGGTGGTCACGGCTAACATCACTGACAACCACGCTATCATCGGATACTTCGCACGAGGTATACCCACGGACATCATGAGAAAGATTAACGACCGCGCCACCAAACCTACCACCCCGGAGGAATGGTACAAAGCTGTGCAAGATCTAGCCGATAATGAGGAATACTCCAACGCTATCGAGAGATCCAAGAAGGCGATGTATACACCCTTCTCCGCCCCCCAGTGAAGAGTCGAACGAGACCCAGACGCCATGGACGTTGACACCATCAGCGTCTTCCCCAAGAAACTCACACCCGAGGAAAGAACTCGGTGTGTCCAAGAGGGACGATGTTTCAAATGCTGAGAGAAAGGTCATACATCGCCCCAGTGTACGAAGAAATTCGTCCGCAAGACGCAAGAAACGCCGAAGAAGAACCCCCGGGTTCAAACCACAAAGAAAGAACCCATCCCCAACTTAATAGATTGTGAAGACGAAGAAGAGGCGAACGTGGGGATGGTCACATTCCAAACGGGTTTTTAGAACGGGGACATCTGCCAACGCAATGTACCCCCTCTCCAACGTGCGCTCCTGTAATTGTATCCCCTACCACAAATACCTTGCAGATCCCTATACAATTGCTTGATCCCTCGCGCACGTTGAAAGTTGTCGACACCCGTGCCCTTATCGACAGCGGCGCCGAAATCTCTTGCCTAGATCTGGACTTTGCCAAGAGAAACAAACTCCCTCTCCAGAAATTAGACAAACCTCTGAAGGTCCGAAATGTTGACCAGTCAGTCAACAAAGCCGGCCTCATCCACTACACCACTACCCTCTTCGTCAACGTCGAGGGAATAACCCATAAAACCCTGTTCCACGTCATTCACTGTGGAAAAGAAAACGTCATCCTCGGACACCTGTGGCTCACCATGGCCAATCCCCAGATCGATTGGACCCACCATACCCTATCGATAGATGAGAACTCAGATCAATCTAAAGATCTGTACTACCTCCACACGGCCGACCTCAAACGGCATGACCAATACATGGAAAACCGCCGCACCCACCGACATGTCAATGTCGACCCCATATGGGATAAACACCTCTACTCCTACCTAGCCTCCGATCCAAATGAAGACATAAAGCCCGCACGAGCGGAGATCTACGCCTCCCTCGCCGCGAGAAATTACAACCTGAACCGAGTCACAACCAGATCCAGGATCATCCCATGTGCTCAGGTCGGAGCCACTACAGCTACCAAGCTCACTATCAAGTTGGAAGCAAAGAAACCCAAAACGGAACTTCCGACGGAATACCAACAATTCACCAAGGTCTTCTCCAAGGAGGCAAATGACCACGTACCGCCATCAAGACCATATGACCACGCCATCGAACTCGATGAAGCCTTTACACCGAAGATCGCCAAGGTGTACCCTTTGAACCCCCACGAACAGAAAGCGACCGAGGAATTCCTAGAAGAAAACCTCGCATCTGGAAAAATCCGACCCTCCAATTCTCCACAGGCGTCACCCTTCTTCTTTGTCAAGAAGAAGGACGGAAAACTCCGACCCTGCCAAGACTACCGATATCTAAACCAACACACCGTCCGCGACACTTACCCGCTGCCACTCATTTCGGATCTCACCGATAAACTCAAAGACGCCCGCCAATTCACTAAATTCGACGTCAGGTGGGGCTACAACAATGTCCGTATTAAGGACGGACACCAATGGAAAGCTGCCTTTATCACCCACAAAGGCCTGTTCGAACCTACCGTGATGTTCTTCGGACTCACGAACTCCCCCGCCACCTTCCAACGATTCATGAATGACTCCTTCCGAGACATGATCGCAGAAGGCTGGCTCGTCATCTACATGGATGACCTCTTGATCTTCTCTCCTGACGACACAACCCACGTCGAAAGGACAAAAAGAGTGCTCCAACAAATGGAGGAACTCGACCTCCACCTTAAACTGGAGAAATGCTCATTCGCCACGACCGAGACCGAATATCTCAGAATGATCATCAAACCGGGATCCATCGCGATGGACCCTGTCAAACTCGATGGGATCAAGGACTGGCCTGTCCCCACTAAGGTCCGGGACGTCCGATCCTTTCTAGGCTTCGCCAACTTCTATCGGAAGTTTATTCCCCATTTCTCCGATATGGCACGCCCCCTCCTAGACCTTACCAAGAAGGATCACCCTTGGACATGGACCCCAGCCTGTCAAACAAGCTTTGAGGACCTCAAGAACACCTTTATGACGCAACCTGTCCTCATGATCCCTGATCACGCCAAACCGTTTGCAATCTCAACGGACGCATCCGGACAAGCATCAGGTGCCGTGCTCCTCCAGCCCGACATCAATGGCGAATGGAGACCCTGCGCATACCTCTCCCAGACGTTCTCGGAAGCAGAATGAAACTATGACGTCTATGATCGAGAATTACTTGTGATCATGCGCGCACTTACAGCCTGGCGCCACTATCTTCATGGAGCCAGCCACCCTGTCGAGGTCTTCACAGACCACAAAAACCTCCTATACTTCAAAGCACCGCACAAGCTCAATCGACAACAGGCCCGATGGCTCCTGGACCTGGCAGACTTCGACCTCTGCCTCACCCACATTCCGGGATCTCAACTATCGGCCCCGGACGCTCTCTCACAACGACCGGATCACATTACCTCCACCACCGAAGACAACCAGGACGTCACTCTCCTCCCAGACTCCCTCTTTGTCAACCTCATTGACGCCGGACTCGCCTCCCACATCGAGACAGCATCCCGCACCGACTCCACATTCCTTGCCGCCATGGCCGCCCTCACCAGCACTGCACCGGCACCACTATGATCTCGCCTTACTGATTGGCAACATCGCAACGGTGTCCTCACCTACCACGATCGCGTCTACGTTCCCCCGAACGACACTCTCCGCCGTGCCATCCTTCACAGGTGCCACGATCATGAAACAGCTGGACATCTGGGTTTCCTTAAAACCCGACAGCTCGTCTCCCAACAGTTCTATTGGCCAGGACTGGCCTCCTATGTCCGACAGTACGTCACAGGATGCGCCAAATGCCAACAGAACAAAACGAATACCCATCCCACCGTACCACCCCTACATCCTATTCCATCCACGACACTGAAACCATTCCAACAAATCTCCTGCGACCTCATCACCGACCTCCCTTCCAGCTCCGGTTTTGATTCCCTCCTGGTCATGGTAGACCATGGCCTTACGAAGGGGGTAGTTCTTTGCCCCACTACAAAAACCGTAACAGCCAAGGGAGTCGCTGAACTATTTTTCCACAACGTCTTCAAGAGATTCGGCCTCTATTCCAACATCATCTCAGATCGAGGACCCCAATTCGCCTCTGCATTCGCACAGGAATTAGCCAAACTCCTGAAATACGACCTATCCCTGTCCACCGCCTATCACCCCCAGACAGACGGACAAACAGAACAAGTCAACCAAGAAATAGAAACGTACCTAAGAATCTTCTGCAGGTCAAACCCGCAAACCTGGGCAGAACACATCACTCACGCCGAGTTCACCCACAATCACCGACCACACGAGGTCACCGGGAAATCCCCATTCTTCCTCCTAATGGGCTATGAACCCCTTGCCCTACTGGAAACCATCCCCTCATCAGGGTTACCCGCCATCGACAAACATCTCATGAACCTAAAGGAAGCCCGCAAGGAAGCCCTCACGGCTCACGATCTAGCCAGACAGCAGATGGCTGCTCGGAACCACAAACCCTTTACCCTGTTCAAAATCGGAACCAAAGTCTGGCTCGAAGCCAAGAATTTGAAATGGTCAAACACCCATTCAAAATTCTCGGCCAAATGCGAAGGACCCTTCACCATCACGAAGGTCCTATCCCCATTGGTATACCAACTCCACCTTCCAAAGACATGGAAGATTCACAACACGTTCCACGCCTCGCTTCTATCCCCTTACTCGGAAAACGAAATTCACGGAAAGAACTTCCCCGCTCCACCTCCTGATCTGATCCAGGGAGAAGAGGAATACGAAATTGAATCCATTTTGAAACACAAATGGACACCCGCAGGCTTCTCCTTCCTGATCCGATGGAAGGGATACTCCGCCGAGGATGACTCGTGGGTCCCAGAACGGGACCTGAAAAATGCAAAGTCCGACCTCGAAGCGTATAAGAAACGACACCCCACGGTGTTCCTCCCCAGATCCTCTTCCACTCGCACTACCACCAACAATGCAGACATCCGCCAGAATCGCCGACGCTGAAGACTCCATCTCCACCGTCTCCTCCATGCTAGACTCCACTCTTGTCAATTCTCCCTTCCTCGCCACCAACGACATCCCCATCTTAGATGAGATCGACAATATATCCACCACCGCAGAACCTGGATGGGACGTACGCCCTCCCACTCCTGTCTCCATTGCCTCCACCACCAGTGACCCCATCCTGCCGGTACCCCGTTTCGTAGAATCCGTCGATCTACCCCCGTTTGCCCACAACGTCCGCAATGAATTCCCTGACGTTGACTACATCAATCTCCTGAACAACTTCGTCCATGACCCCCGCTTGGCCACCCCAGTCGACGCCCACCTCGACATTGGATCTCCTTTTCTTGCCCTTTACCGGGCCTTCCTCCAAGCGGGACGACTGTCCCGAATTGTTCCCCTCCTTCTCAACCGACCTGATGCCAACGTCGATTTCATTCGAACCTATTTACAGGACATTTCTGAAGAACTCTGCGGAGCCCTTAACACGCTCGCCTACCAAACAGAGTTCGGAGAGTTCCTACAACAAATCGACCTCTACGTCCAGGATCTGGCCCGAGCACACGACTTACCCCCGCCGGTTATCCACCGACGAAGCCACTCTCATCCGACCGTGTCGTCGTCACCCGTATCCCCAGAGGAAGCCCGTGCCATTGACCAAGCCCAAACACGATGGGTTGAGGAAAATAGTAACGATCCACTCACCTCTTCCCATCCACGCTGGCACGAAAGGTGCTTCCACTGCCGACGCCTCGGACACATACGTATCCGATGCCCCGTCTACCAATGCCCTACCTGCCTTCGTTGGACCCCCGGCCACATTCAACGCCACTGCCCACTTGCTTGGAACCCACCTCGCCAGACCTCGATGTCTTCCTCATCTTCTGGACACTTGCCCACGTCGTCTAGATCTTGTCGCTCGTGTAACACGGACCCGGAATCCCCTCCGACTCGAATCTATACCAGAGTCGCGGGATTACACGCCCGAGTTCCTTTGACCCGCCAACCACAACCCCTTCGTCGGACCTACGCATTCGCGCAACTCAATCAGTCATTCATAGATGACAACGAAGATGACCCTTGGAATGAGGAAGCATACGCCAACGTCACTGGGTCTCCGACCCTAGGAGCATTCGATTAAAGGACTACCACGTGGACTTGGTAGATAACAGGGGGGTAATGTTACAACTCGCCCCTTTCTTTCTTCTTACATAACGCGTTCCCACGAACTCACTTCCTTTTCCAATCGCTGACATAAACATTCCACAACCTTCTACTTCATTCCACTTGCACAGTCAGCGATTGTTCCGTCACGTTCCGTGACATTCCATGTAGATACCATTTCAGGCCTACTACCTTTTACGGTATTTGTCTCTATTTGGTTCCCTTAGGTATATATACCCAGCCCAGCCATGTATATTCCCTAAGTAGTTTCTCCCTTCTACTCTCACCACACCTCGAGTACCACAACCAAATCTTACTGCTTTTCTCTTGACTTTCTCGCTCGACCTTAAGTAACCCTTAAGTGTCTCACCTCGAACTCGACCTACACCCTGTGTAGTGTCGTTACCTTGACTAGGCTTGAGACCGTCGTCTCAACCCTACACCTAGACCCGGACCAGAGCTCATCGCTCTCGTCCTCTCCTCGTCGCCGGACCATTCGTCCACCTCCTCGAACCTTTGAAGGGCTACACCCGACCCTACCCGGGCCAGGCGTAACAGCGACGTTCGACGACTGCGATCGTTGGAGCTGTCAGGGCTCTCCAGGGACTCCTAAGGCACATAACCGCCATAGGCAGCAATAGATGAGGTCATCCCACAGGAGTCGCAGGCTGCAACAGGGTGATGAAGGGGGAAAAAAAGTACTTATGACTGGTCTAGTAACACCGTACTATCCACAGACCATGGTTCCGCCGCAGAGAAGAAGACTTGAGTGTGTTGGGCAATGGGCACATGGGACCTGGTAATCGTGCTCAGCGTTGAACGGCGGTTCGGCGACCTAAGAGGCTGAAACAAGCCAGATGGAACCTGAGGGGTGGGAAAACGAGCCTGTGTGTTCGCGGGGTGATGGCGGGGACTGTTGCGCTTCGAAAAAATGAACCCACGTATGCACAATTCCCTGGTTCTTCTCTCTGGGCTTTCCCGCTGTCCCTCTGATCCTGAGCTGTGAGAGACCGAACGAACAAATGAGCTCTGATTCGGACATTGTTCCCCAGCGAGACATACCTCTCTGAATCGACGGCAGATATAGACTTGGAGGGCGTATCGGGTCTGGGTCGTTCGGTATTTTACTCTGGTGACGATTTTCTTGCACGACTGTTGACAGAAATTTGCAGCAACCGTTTATAAGGCAGTAAATATCATCACCCGCCGAAGCTACGCCATTAAATTGGAGTCGCTCGCAAATGAAACATCCTCCTCGTCTGTGGAACGAGAGGCGGAAATTATCAAGCAGATCAGTAAGGGCTCACCGACTGGCATCCCGCGTGTCCGTTGGTTTGGCCGTGAGTCAAACTTTGACGTTCTCGTCCTCGATCTCCTGGGTCCGTCTTTGCAAGAACTCATCAAGACACGAACGAAGTTCAATGCTGTCACCGTCCAGCATATCGGTGAACAGCTGGTGAGTGTCGCGTATGCGCAATTTTATGCACACTTACGTTTTTCAGTTGTCACGCCTTCAGCACATCCACTCTCTCGGTTATATCCACGGGGACATTCAACCACAGAACATCCTCGTCGGCGTCGAACAACCTCTGACGATCTTTCTTGTCGACTTCGGCCTTGCCAAACGTTATCGCCACCCCGTGACCGGCGAACATTTACCTTTTCGTAGCAGGTGTGGCCTCAACGGAACCCCGGCGTTCGTCTCCATCAACAGCCATCTGGGAGGCGAATTGAGTCGCCGTGACGATCTAGAGTCACTGGTCTACGTTCTCATTTACCTCCTCTCCGGATCCCTTCCTTGGCTTCAGGTTACCCGCGGCAGGAAATCCAAGCTGACAAGTGTGCTCCGGCTCAAGCAGACGACAGCCGCCGAGCGGTTGTGCTACAAACACCACTTTCCCGAGCTATCAAGTATGCTCCTTTACGCCCGCATGCTTTCTTTTTCAGAGACACCCGACTACGACTACATGCGCTCTTTGCTTCAATCCACCGTTCCCCAACCGCTCAATGGAGTCCCGTCGATTCGATCCCAGCAGAGCATCGAGGAAGACCTTCAAGCACATCCTCTTGGTTCCGCATATCCGGAAATGGCACCTGAGTGTCTCGTTGAACCGGTTCTCCCATCTCGCGCACGCCTTCGATGCTGCATTCCCCTCCAACCCCTCGCCGTCCCACCAGCTCAAAATACACCCACGGATTAGGAAGATCAGACCCGGTGGCCATACGCAGTAGCACACGGGTGGTGAGTCACCTTTTTTGTTTTCTTTGTTTGGTTGATTACTGTAACGACGTCTAGGTGTAGCAACGATACCATTTCATTTTTTTCTGCATCTATAATGGACTTCGGGTTCTCCAGGGTATACTGCCTATGTATGTTGTGGCAAAATACATTTGTGTATGTATCCATGTATGTGT
>JBBPLR010000818.1:0-12493 GCA_038089915.1 Sutorius australiensis
AGGACATAGTGACTGGATCGCATCGAGCGTCTAGTGGCACTAGTGGTCCTATAGATCCTAGTAAAGTGTAGCATCAAGCTACTAGTCATGAGCGCAGTCGAGCGCTAGATTGCGCAAGAATAGGGGTCATAATGTAGACCTGTAACAGAAAGTAGTGAGGCTTAGAGATGGTGGTGGTTCAAGGTTAAGAAGAATTGAAACTCCTGTTCATTCTCAGATGTGACTGAGAGAACTATATAGTGTACAGCAATATTGCTTATCTAATACTACCTAATACAGTTTGGTAGTTGTCTATGCTACACTTTCAACAGGAATATTTAGTCCCTACAGTAAAAATGCACTGTAATGCTTCTGAATGATAACAGGGCACTACAAACTCAACCAAATCATTTGAATATTGGATCAATAGAAAGCCAAGAATGAGTACTACATTTCATATACTAACATGTTATGGTTAGGGTTTGGGTTAAGGATTGTTGAGCACCACTGCATTTGTTGAAAAACATGCAAACATTCAGACAGTTTTTTGAGCTACTGTAAGTGGCACTAGAGATTAGTGTGAAACTATAGATGTGGGCCTGTATGGGTGAGAGGGTAGTTCAGGTAGTGAGACAGTGCCAGCACATGAAGTACCATGAGGAAGGTCTCACAAAGGTGGAAATGATAGGGGTAAAATATTTCACTGTAACACTTGCTAGGACAAGTAGTACTGCAATAGCAGGCTTGAGTGAGAGTGAAGCTAAGAGCAAGGAATTGCAAGAGAGCTAGTACAAGATAGCAAAACCAGTAGCTTGAACTCTTAGGTACAGTAGTTCAGAGATGTTCTTGGAACTTTACAGCTTTGAGATTGTGGGCAGAGTAGAGCTCCTTAAGTAGTGTACAGTGCATGTATGATACTATTTGTCTGAGATAAAGAAGAAAGTGTCTCTGGCACTAAAAGAGACAAAAGGGGTGATATCCTCAACTGCTATCTATTATGTCAAATGATAAGAGCAAAGCTGTATGTCTGAGATGCACATAACAGGTAAAACCCTAGACCAGTTATTAGTCATACCTCAAGATAAGCAATAAGAGATAAGAGATATAACATGTCAAGATAAGAAGATATCACAGCAACCTATAGCAATAAAGGTACTTATCTATGACATCAATGATGAGTCAAAGTGATATAATAAATGGCCCAGGTATAGCTCCTAGCCCATAATGTCATATGTGATATCATATAGACTTGGCCTAGATTCTGAGTCTAGAATTGAAGATCAGAAGATGAATACTCAGAATCTCAACAGTGTCTTCTCCACCAAAGTGTTACCTTACTCCTATATCTTGGGGACAACCTTGGATCAAACACCCTCTGCAGGCTATGCCTTTAGCTGGACAGCTTGAACAGTGTGCCCTGCTTCACACTCCCAGTTTCAACATTAGTCTTTTCATGGCTCACACTCAATTCATTCAAGCTTTGTGTGCCACACTGGCTTGTGAAACTTGAGTCTTGGTCTTGCTATCACCTTCATTCCTCACCCCAAGATAAATTAGCCAGACTATCTATTGATGGCATGCTTCACCTCAGCATTGCCTCTTTCAGGCTGGTCACTAGACTAGAAAGGGGCCTGTCACTCAGCAAACTTCAACTCAAATTGGCCATTTTTAGGGATACCCTCACAAATCAGTTGATGATAGACCAGTTAGCCAAGAATGCCATCTCCAAGTCAGAGATGGAGATTCACGAGAATGACGACCAAGTTATGTGCGTGACCAAACTCATCGTCTAAAGACATCCGAATACAATCCAACTACACTCCAACCGATAACAATAACTCGACCTTCCAACCGCACCAACTATTCCACGATCTCGACATAATTTGCTATACATCACCAGTATCAGCCCCAGACAAACGAAAGCCAACTGGAAAGACCCACCTGGAAACATGCCTACCTGACCCCTGATGTTGCGTCCTTGCCACCATCCCTCTCCAACTTCTTCAATCTCAAAGACACGCTCGCCCGCGCAGAACGACACCTCGTTGTCCTCTGCGGCGTCGTAGCTGAGGAACGTTGCATAGTATCAGCATTGGCAAGTTGTGAGCACAAATGTACTCACTCGTATAGTGCCACGGCGACGACACCTACTTCGACAGGCGGCGGCGGCGGCGGCGGCGGCGTAGGAGGTGCAGGAGGTGCAACGGGTGCTAGCGGGGCGGGTGGTGGCGGTGGTGGCGGCGGTGGCGGCGGCGGCGGAACCTCCCCCTCCTCCTCGGGTGCCTCTGGTATCTCGACGAGCTCCACATAATTCGCTGCTCACCAGAGAGATTAGCCATAGCCATAGTTATAGACGAACATAACGCACCAGGGAACAACCCCGTTTTGGTACCGCCTGGCCCGATACCGCTCCACCACCCCTCGTCAATCTCTTCAATGTGCTCGATCACCTCGCCCTCGACGAGGTTCATCTCGTTGTCTTCCGTGGCCTGGAGGGGCACAAACACGACGATCAACAAGAGCGAGCGACCACGAAGACCAGATACGCACCTCGTAATCGTATAAAACGACAGCGCATATACCCTTGCTCGACACTGGCGCGGGTTCCGGTGCCGGTGGAGGTGGTGGTGGAGGTGGAGGTGGAGGTGGAGGCGGAGGCGGAGGCGGGGGAGGCTAGAACACCAACCATGTTAGTAAGGAAATACACCTTGGACGATGCTATCTCACCGGAGCCTCTTCCTCCTCCTCAAACCTCGGAGGTGGGACCGGCGGTGGTGGTGGCGGCGGTGGCGGCGGTGGCGGAGGGGGAGCTTCTTCCTCCGGCTCCGGCTCCGACTCTGGTTCGGGCTCAAACTCTGGCTCTGGCTCTGGAATGCGTGCCGGTGGAACAGGCCGCGGTCGCGATGTCAACGGGGGTGCAGGCGGCGGGGGTGGGGGCTAATCCAACATAAATCAAATCGCACGACCAGACCAAACGACAACTCACTGGTACCTCAGGCTCCAACTCCGGCTCAGGCGCAGACGTGGCCCAGGCAGCAGCAGCACCTACAACCGCACCCCCCACCGCAGCGCCAACCACCCGGCCACCCGTACCAAATCGACCAGACGCAGACGCAGATGATGCTACGCTCACCCCCGTCGAGGCGGGCGACTGCCACGATGCAGCCTTGCTCCGCTGCGCTTCCTCCTCGGCCTGCCTCTTCGCGAGCGCCTGTCGCTCGCTCCACGTGAGTTTTTTGCTGGCGCTAGCTCCAGCACGGGCGGGTGGGGGCGGGGAGGGAGCTTGGGTCTGGGATTCGAATTGTTGGAATGGGTTTCTAAGTTTACCTGGGGTCAGCTTGATCGGCGTATATGCCGTCCCCTGCATGTGGTTAGATAGTGTTTTAATGCAGATCGTCTGACTCACGACGGGTGCGATACGATCCTCTTCAGCGGGCTTGGTGGGAATGCTTAACGATACGACCGGCGCAGGGGGTGACGGCACCGCGCGCGCAGTGGGCGTATATGACTTGCAATACGTGAGACTACACACAAATGAATCAGGGTGGATGCTTACCGATGCGGGTGCTGGCCGCGTCGTGGTCAGTAGCGCAGGTGGACGCGGGGCCGCAGGGGGCGGCGGGGCAGGCGGCTCGTTCCCCCAGTCATCATCCGGAGCATTGCTCGGCGGTGCCGTCTTCATCGGTGCCGACACAGGCGCACCAAACACGGGCCTCGGCGCACTAGGAACAGCCGGCTTCGTCATACCAGGCCTGGAATACGGCGACGCAGGAGCAGGAGCAGCACTGCTGGGTGCCGGCGGTGCACGACGCATCGCTGCGATATCGGGCGTACCGATCGGGGTGTAGCTAGTACCCACTGGCGTGATCGGCTCAAATCGGCGTGGTTTTTCATTGTGGGCCGAGTACTTTGCGCCTGATGCGCCTTCCACGCGCTGCATGATCAGCGAAGGTGCCACGTCCGACTGGCAGATCGATCAGAGAGTGTTGTCAAAAGAGACAAAACGGCTCACCTCGTTGCGCGCATTGATAACGACGTGCGTGCCACGGAGGAACCTAGCGACTGCGCTCGAATGCGTATGAAAGAGGCCCTTTTTGACCTCTGGCACGCCGTCGCCGCACCAATTGATCTGAACAAACTTGGCCAGTTTACTCTGCGTCGTGTCAGCGTCGTCCGCAGCACAAAGGGAGCACGCACGTTTGGATCGATCACCTTGGCAAAGGCATATTGGATCCTGGTACGATCAGCGGAAAGACGACCGTATCGTTTCAAGACGCACCTCCCGTCCGAAAATTCTTCCTGGAGCGCTTCAAGCCCACCATCGCCCGTCGATTGGACCTTGAGATCGTTGGTACCCTTGTCGTAAGTGAACACGGCCCAATCGATGTTCCTCCCCGCGACGACGTTCTGGTACGCCTCGTTGATATCCTTGCTAGACAAGTTGACCTGCAACGACATCGATACGGTTCAACGTCAAAAGGCGCGTTCAAAATGTTGCCACTTCGTCTTATATCAATCACGTGATCTATCTAGTCGAGGTCGGGTATGTCGTGTTTCCATTCAATTCCCGCCTTTTTCGCGACCGCCATCCCGATCGCACGTACGCCGCGCACTTGTTCTGTCGTCGCGCCGTTTCTGACCGCTCCCCGTAGATGCCACCCAAGCTGTTTCGGCGTATCGTTCGCAATCAGCGCCGCGATCATCGTGAACGACGTCTCCATCTTGCTTGTGATGTCCGTGAATCCGTACACGTACCCGTACGCGAGGTGTGTGATGAAGTAGCCTGCCGTGGATGAGCACGCACGTGCGCGCCAGAGAGCGGTGGACGTACCGAGGTCGGGGAAGGTAGCGAGTAGGTTCAGGACGCTGTCGGCAGTGTCTCCATACGTTTGCCTGAAGAGCGCGTCCCCCGTGTCAGCGAGTTCTTTGATGGTCGGGTCTGGGTTTCTGCAAAGGATGGGTCAACGTGTCGGTCAATCGAGGGATGATCTACCGCAAGGTCTCCTTGTCCTGGAGTTCTGGTGGTGTCGCCTCGCGCAACGCGATGAACGCATTGATGATCTTGGAAGTGGTGAGCAGACGTAGACATGTATATCGCAACAGACCTTGGGGAATCCGCAGATCAAGGCGGATTTGAACACGGCGTCGCGCACTCTGCGTGCCGCTGCGAGCTTATCCTCGTGCGTTGCCCCGATCGCGTCGAGATCGGCGAGGACGTATTGGAGCACGCGTGGGACAGCCTCGGGGCGGTTGCTCGAGGTGAATGCGACGGCGGCGACGATGTACCATGAGTTCTCCACGTACGTGGGCTGCGTCGGGTAGAGTGCCTTGAGGCTGGATAAAAATTCGGGCGTAGCGATATCGGACATGGGTCTTGTCGTGGTCGTCGTCCACGTCGGAGTCGGGAATGGCGCTTGTCCTACGCCACCACCGGAACTTGACCGGAACAACTCATGGTCGCAGGCGAGCACCGTCTTGACACCGTCTGGCGTCGTACTCACGGTACTTTGTAGTTGATCTCGACCCGACCGTCGACTTTGTCGCTGGAACAGCCGCAGGTACGCCATCGTGCTCGCCGGTATCGCAAGGCTCACTCCCACAGGCGTCGTCGGGCTCTTGATCGCCCACCCGTTCGACACAGGCAGGTCCACTCATCGTGTGCCACCTCTCAATGCTCACTCGCGCAGTCAAAACCCGCTTCCAGAACCCGATCATCTATGCCAAGTACACGTCCACTCTGCACGCGTTCGGCACGATCGTCCGAGAGGAACGCTTCACGGGACTCTACAAGGGCATCGTGTCGCCGCTCGTACGTCTTCTCCCGCCTAACCCCGTCTCACTCACGTACTCGCTGTCTAGGCCACATGCGCGTTCATGAACGGCATCGTGTTTTCGTCGTACAAGTTTTTCATGCGGGCGCAGCTCGACGACCCCGCGACGGCGCCGTCGCTGATGCAAGTCGGGCTCGCGGGCACCGGATGTGGCATTGTGACGTCGTAAGGCAGTGCACCACATGTCCGAACGAAGCTGAGCCCATCCTCTACAGGCTTATCGCCAGTCCAACGGAGCTCGTCAAGATACGCCAGCAAAACGTGCTCACCAACGACCGTGCGAATGCCTCTGCTGCCAAGGTCGCACTAGCCATCTTTCGACAGCACGGCATTCGTGGACTCTACCGCGGTCTCTCGGCCACGGCGCTCAGAGACACCGGGTATGGGATGTACTTTTTGACGGTGAGTGACGCCCTGGTCTGGCGGTGTGGTGGATGACGCGCGTAGTACGAGGCGACGTGTCGGTACTTGAAGCCTCCCTCGATCGACCCTGGGGCGGACCACTCGTCGTTGCTGTCCGAGATCGATGCCGAGGCACGAAGCATGCCCTGGTCAGCATTGTTTCTCGCTGGCGGACTGGCTGGGATCGCAGGTTGGGTAGCGACGTTCCCGATGGACCTGGTCAAGACGCGGATGCAAAGCACCGAGCCCGGTCGAGCGACGACCAGACGGACCGACCCTTATCGCACGATCGTGTCGACGGTAGTACATTCGTATCGTTCCGAGGGTCCACGGGTGTTTTTTCGCGGGCTCACGCCGACACTGATTCGGTAGGTGACTGTATATCTGTACTTGCGTTGATACGAGTGATATCGATCATTGATCAAGGTCCGTGCCGGTCAACGTTGCTACGTTTTCGGTGTACGAATCTGTCGTGCACACGCTGTCGTGATAGCAGGCCGGTTGCTCGTCCGCACCGCGCCAACATTGGCTCGTATCGTACAGCAAGGCTAGCCCTACGTAAATAGCATTTTTTATCTTATTTCTTTTTTTTTCGCGGCAAATGGCGTGCTGAGTTTGGTAGCTCAAGTCGGCGACTATTTCCCAAACATTCCCATCTGCGGTGCAACGCCTTTGCAAGCACGCCAGCTATCTTACCACCCCGACGTTCTCCTCGTACCCCGTAACGTATACACCACCCCCGTTCTCATAGATATTTTGGAACGACACCAACTCGACAACGACCCATACGACGACGACGTCTTACCGTATACCTCTCGCCTCGATTTCCGCGCCTGGGCCGTCCTACACCATGGCTGCAGGTCCCCCAGGATCGATGTCTCTCCCACCAACCGACTCTCAACCGTCCTCCGACCCTTCCTGGGAGGGCGACAGGATGTCAGTCCCACTTCATCTCTCTCTATCGTTCCCTCCTCATCCTTGCGTACCCACCACCAGG
Organism: Sutorius australiensis; assembly: GCA_038089915.1. Lineage (NCBI taxonomy): Eukaryota > Fungi > Basidiomycota > Agaricomycetes > Boletales > Boletaceae > Sutorius > Sutorius australiensis. Next base: position 7,210 of record JBBPLR010000818.1, read on the forward strand.
TTCAACATCTACATTTACGATTACTGCAATAAACGTGGCTTTCGAAAAACGGCCCGCGAACTCCTCGCAGAGGCCGAGATTCCACCCGACTCCGCCCCTCCCATCAACGCCAAACAGGGCCTCTTGTTCGAGTCCGTCGTCCCTTGCCACCCGCTTGCCACGCACTCATCCCTCTCTCAGGTGGTGGAGCGTATTTTGGGTCCTCTTCACCGCTAAAAGCAATGGCGCAGGCACAGAGGACGCCATGGTATACACACAGGTATGTCTGCCCCTACCCGTGCCTCGTCTCCCCCGCCAACGTCCCGACTCGTCAGCATCAGATACAACGAGCTAACCTCGGTCAGGGCTCGAGACCTCTCAACCATCAGCTCCCTCAGGTCACTCGCATGATAAACGGTACGCAGAGACCACAAGCATTGATACAACACGACGCCCAACTCCCTAACGGTCTCGGTTCATCTTCTGCGTTAGGTAACCCCACTCAGATGTCCTTTAACATGGTCGGCGCTGGACAGCCGAACGGTATGCCTATGGCCTCTGTCGGATCTGCTCCGGCGGGTGCAAACCCTGGCCCACCACAAAACTTTAACGCCCTCATGCAAGGCCAACGGACAGCAGGGCCACAACATCGCGGGCCAAACGGCGTCCATCCTTACCAATCGCCCACCATCGCCCATTCCCCACAGAACCAAGGGGGCAACCCTGGCCCGAATCCTCAGAATCCAATGAACCAACTCGGTCCGTCCCCGCACATGGGCCACATGGGTCGTTCAGGCATGTTGCCTCCAAACGCCGGCATGGGTTCGATGCCATCCACGCAGACACCGCCATTTTCACAGCTCGCACGGTCGCCCAGCCGTCCTGGGTCGCCAGGTCAGATGATGCAACGAAGCCCATCCCTGATGGACCGTCAGACGCCTCTCAATGCTCAAGAGAGCGCGCTCAACACCGAACTATCTCGTCTTCCGACCAACTTGCTTACCACCATCAGGCAGGAATTGGGCGTGGCCGATAAGGAATTACAGTCGCTTACGTTGGATGAAAAGGTCATTTTCATTTTCGCTCCGAAGTCTTGGTTCCGTTATTGACGTGAGTGTTTAGAGTCGCATCATCAGCATTGCTCGGCAGCGAACGAATCCTGCAGTTAGGAAACCTGGCCCGGGCGCACCGCAGGGTGCAGGTCCTTCTAGCCTCGTTCAAGGTATGCAGATGGCCGGTCAACGGCCGCCTGGCCAACCACAGCCCCCCCAATTGCCGCCTCAACAGCCAGGATCACAGCAACAGCAGCCTCAACCACAACAACCGCCACCACAACAGCGCGTGGTGAAACGCAATAGCACGTCGCCAGGCGAAGAAGTACATCCCTTTTCGTCGTTGGCGTTACGTCGTCTGATGGTCACACACAGCATGGTCAACTACCCAATAGCGAGAGTTCGCCGCCAGATAGGAAACGCGTACGGCGCTCGTCTGTTGGCATGGACCAGGTCCCTGTCGGGTATTCTCATCAACCACAACAGCAGGCGCCGCAGCAGATGATGAGTAATGGCATGATGCGACCGGGTCTTGGGCCCATGCCTGGTGGCCCTATGAACAACTTTCCCCAACATGGTCCACCCGGGATGGCCAATCCCAACATGGGTATGCCCATGGGTGCACCACAAATACCCGGGAACACGATGAGTCCTGCCATGGGAGCACATCGTGCGCCTAATATGATGGGGGTCCGTCCGTTGATTCTATTTTGGTTCTCGTCGTGTTGACGTTTGTGTAGCAATTACAGTACCACCAGGGCGTTCATGCTGTGACCAAGGGCCTCGCGATGGCGAATTTACCCGGAGCCGGCACAGGCACGCCCACGCCCGGCGAATCTCCGTTTAACCCACCCGGCCAGTCACCGTATCCTGGGCCACAAGGCAACCGACTGGGACAAAATAAACCGATGGGAATGATGCCGCCGCCGTCGCCCGCCGGTGGTCCGTCCAAGGAGCAAGCCAAGGATGTGAACAAGCCACCAGGCGCGGGTGGTGTCGAGGGGTCACCGCGGAACCAGCAAGCGCCGAATCCCGCCGCTCCTGGGTCTGCGGGGGGCGGTGCTGGGCAGGGTGGGCCTGCGGGTGGGGGTGGGCCTGTTGCGCAAGTGAGCACCGCTCCTCCGACGCCGAGCGCAACGAGTTCGAGCATCACGGCGCCCTCTCCGTCTGCGGTGAATGGGACGCCAACGATCAATGCGAGTCAGCCGACGACGACGATGCCCGAGGTTCCTGCGAATTTTTTGACCACCGAGTTTATGCAGTCGGTTGCGAGCACGTTGGACGATTTTGATACCCAGGCGTTGTTTAGGCCTGAGGATACGGGGATTAATTTTGAGCAGGATTTCCGGGAGTGGTTTAATCCGGACGATTTGGATATGAAGTGATGCTCCTTGTTTCTCCGTTCTTTCTTTCTTTCTCTTTTTCTGTTCGTCTGTTTTCGCGATTGGTGTTCGTACCTTGCAGCTTTGCTTGCTCCATCTACCGTGTGAGATTTAATGTACATACGTACGACGACCTGCCTGCTGTTCGCGTCGATTTTGATGGCATCCACCGCCGTCGTCATCGCTGTTTTACTGCATACAAACATACAGTATTTATGACCGAGCTGACTCGGCGCTCGGTCTAGATGTCCCCTCTCCCTTTCTTTTCTTCTCTCTTTTTGTTTCTGTTGCGTTATACTTGGTTAAGTAGGTGCTGTTTGTGGCGCCGTACGTGGTTCGATGGTGTATGAGTACGATACCGTATACTTGTCTTTTTGTTTGTCCCTTTTTTTTTTTTGTCTCCGCCTTCTTTTTTTTTGTCTTTGACGTCGTAATTTGATGCTTGCGTCTCGCATGTGGGTTCGAAGTTGGTTTTTCTGGGGTGTCGGATCGCGATGTCTTCCGTCTTTCCCTCTGACTTGTCAGTCCTTCAACTTCAAGTGGAGCATATCTGTCTCGTATTCCGATCAGTGGGCTCATCTCGGGCCTTGGGTTATGTATTGCACTGTGCAGGTGCCGTCGATGCGCACGGAGCATGTCCCATGATGTCGTACGAGCGGTTGAGCTCCTGACGCTCAGCAGTGGTACGCTTCGTGTAACGCTCGTACTATTTACGTCCAGCCCCTGACGTCAATAGTTGATCGTCATTCAATATTCAATCTTGGACGCTATCACTCGCGGCTGCTGTGGTAGATCGACGTCAGGGTCAACGGTCCCAGTCGTGCGTCTTCCGGGAGTCCTTGCGAGATTTATACGACAAGCCAACAGCAGTCTCGTGTGTACCTTTCAGCATACTTGTCACGATATGACCCCCTTCCATCTCACCCGCAACGAGGTACGTAATCGGGTCGAGGTATAGTACCAGCCAGGCCAATTTTTATTTGCGACGAACTTCCTCGACCTCGGAACGTTTCATAACGAAAGCTTCACTGGCGCTCGTAGCTCCCCCGAGGGGTTACGAGCGACAACCACCACGAATTCACTCGCGACGTCTCCGCTGATCCCGAGCTCTTGCAACAGAGGCATCTTGTCGATCATGACGTCCAATGCCCTCTCTTCGCGTCCGGCGGGAGCGCTATGTCTCGGACGAACAAGTATACCACGTTATGAGAGATGGCGAGAAGGAAGGTGGAAAGACTTACATTGGTGATACCCTTGATCCTATCCAGCACCACCCATTAGCTTGCACGCCGGGGTCGCAGACCGGATCGGGAGTGACGATTGGGTCGAAGCAATCTAAGACGAGAGTTTCGAGTGTTCGCCATCTCGCCATCGGGCGTGAAAGCTAAACGATGTCGATGTTGCGTAATCTATCATGACGACTGACAACCGCTCCGGCCAACGAGTTCCGCGGTCCCATAAAAATGCGCGTAGGTTGGGAAGCATCCACAGGGCGGCGACCAGTGCTCTGTGCTGGAACGGATCCAACTGTTCCAGGTGTAGATACTAGATATCCATAGTACGAAGGATCGCGACCAGAGCCATCGTGAAACGAGCCTGATTATAAGGGGAAGGACAAGTAAAGTTATCCGTGGTGAAGCGTTGGAAGCCACTACTAAGTAAGGGTGCCTTGGTTAAAGCGTAGTGCGCACATCGAGGATACGCTCCGGGGCATTCCGTTCGTTATCCTCTAATGACCTGAAGCGGGCGAGGAAAACACATATTGCGCATGACCACGTGCGGCACGCCTGCGCGAAAGATAACACGTCCTCTTGCCAGCTGTTCTCAAACTCTACATCCTCGAATATCTTGAGAAGAATCTCAGTGGGAAGAGAACCGTTGGTTGTCTCTCGGGGAATAAGGACTGGGGGGAGAGGACTCGCACGATACGCGTCGAGATGTACTCGTCCCGAAAGGCAGAGCCCACTCCAAACACAGATCCGGTCCATAACACAGCCGAGTGGCTGAAAGACAGACAACGTGTCACAAGTCAGAGGAAAGTCGTGTTCAAGCAGAACATGTTCGGAATCCCTACGAACGTCCTGAATAGAGCGAAGGACGAGAATACGCGAGCCGAGAGAAGATGCATGGAAAGAGGGATCAACAATGACTTGGAACGCGACTGTCAGCTCCGGAAGAGTAGATGGATCGGGTGGTGGATCTTGGGCTTGACCTCTGAGCGAAGGGATGGTTGGACCCAATAGTGGAAAGCGCTGTACGGCGGCATACATGACAAGTCTCGGGCCAGCATGCCAACCAGACGTACCGATGACCCTTTGCTGCAGTATAAGAGGATACGGGCGGTAGAAAAAAGGTGCCTCGATTCTCCCCCAAACACTACAAGAAGTGTCGTCTTGCGCAGCGATTCCCGTGTGGGATCATAAGACCACTTGGGTCCATGCCAGTGATGCTCGTAAAACGAGCATGATTCCGGAATAGTAGCAGCCTGCGTAGGACACGTCGACGTTGGAAGTAGGATCTTTCCCAGCGGTAGTCTCACTGACAGCAGTCAGAGTGTGTAGCGAGTGGTAGGGGTAGGGGCTTCCGTTTGTACCTGCTCATTTTCATAGAACTAATCAATGAACCAGTCGCACATGTACTATATTATCGAACCATGATCCCTAATCTCACATGTACCCTACAAAAGATGATCCTTCAACACAATTGCCCGCAAAGACAACGCCTATTAGTGCTAAAGCGCACGGAGCTGGTTGCATGAGTGAAGCCTGCTCAGTCTCATAACGTCGCACGAGTGCCTGGGCCCATGTACGCTCATGCATCGAGAATTGGGTCACCATCCCTAACAGTACCAGAGCGCGACACGGCTATGTT
>JBBPLR010000819.1:0-12485 GCA_038089915.1 Sutorius australiensis
TCCCACATATTACCACTCCAGGTCTCTGGAACGGCAGACTCAGACCTTGCAAATATATCCACTCATGAACTCATGGCATGGGCAATGGAGAATCTCTCTCCAAGTTGTAACGATGAACCTGCTTATGCGGTTCATTATGGCTCCAAACCTGTTCAAGACTTTGTTTTTTCAGAAGTTGCAGATGGCAGATGAGACAATCTTTTCGAAAATGTTACAGGGGTATACTTTTTGCCCCTATCTACAGGCATCATGACCATGCTTAAGTCACTACGTTCCCTTCCCTAAGGCTATTGACCACTAAGCGCTCGATGCGCTACGATTCTAAGTCCACATTCCCACACCACAGTGCTTGGTCATGTGTACATTATTATAACGTTCAAACCCAGACGAACAGAGTTCGCCTCATGGTTCGCTTCTCATTCATTCCCGTGCTGTGCACGCTTCTCTTCCATTCCAGCCACAGCGTGTCGCACACCATGGCTTCCATTTCACCTTATCTATTAATCTCCGCTCCACAGCCCTATGGCTGTTCGCTATCACCATGGACCCTCTACCCTACAGCCACCCTGCGCCCTGGATTATACCCCTAGCCTATATATAATAGTAGATCGTTAGATACGACCATAACATGTACAAACAGTAGAACTGTATATAAACCCAGGAGACTTGCTGGTCGACCCCAGTCAAGTCCTCTTGGAGTGTTCCCCATAAGACATTCCTAAGATACGACTCCTAGTCCTTGTTCCACTCTTCTAGTAGTCGCTGTTCCCTAGTGCAACCTAGCTATTCTTTGGGTTGTTTCATTAGGACTTGACTTCATCTTTACTACCTTGCACTAGCTTCACGTATCTAGCACAAGCCGCTAGTACGTGACAAGACTCTCTAGGTGACCCTAGGCTAACCTCGCAGCTCTAGTGGTTATCAGCTTCCACCGAATGCTCGCTCCGCTCCCTTACTACCCACGACAACCCCCTGCAGACCAACATCCCCTTTATAGGTCTTCATACCCAAGTCACATCCTCTTCGACCCCAACAAGGGCGAATTCGTAAGGCCCAGCCACAGCATCTCCAACATCGGAGATAACACAGGGCGTGTGGATAGCCCATTCACAGATCTAGACTCCATCAACACCGCTACAAGGTGTTTCTTGCAGGTGCTCGAAGCCTCCTTAGATGGACGAGTCAGGCCGTTGCCCGATGCTATCAATTTCTTCAATCAAGAGTCAGCCGTTCCCAGCAAACGCCCCCTGTCCTTAGATCCGAATGACATCCCTCCACCCTCCCACGCCGCTTCAGAAGGGCGTTACGTACCACAAGCACAAGTTGAGGATTATTGCCGTCAGTTCTACCAAGCCCGTCTAGACAGAGACGCTCGCTTCGGAGAGAGACGTGAAGAATTAGCTCAGCAGATAGAGAACACTGGGCAGCCCAAGAGAGAGGGGCTAGACCAAGTACACCCAAGCTAACGAGCTTGGATTCGTATATCACAGCGAACGAGCCCTTACAACCTGAGAGACCGTACTCACCTCAGGAAACCATCCAAGTACTGTACCCTGGTATAAGATACTACTACAGGGGACATCTAGTAGAAGAAGTACCGGTTTATTCCACAGATACCGAAGAACCCTCCTACCACCTCCTTAACTACCTTTTGTAATCAAATATGTCTGGACGACAACGAGGATGGGTAGACATCTTGAACGACCCTAACACGTCATGGGCAGACAAAACAGCTGTGCTAAAAGATGCACTTCTAATGACCATCAACACACACAACTCGGTAGAGGCACGCCTCACCCAATCAGAAGCTGAGCTCCAAGCTCAGAAGACGAAAGCAGACAGGGCCGTCAAGCAGTTGGAGACTGCCAATGACGACATCAAGGCCCTAAACACCCAACTCGTCGCCCTGCAGGCTCAGGGTATGACCACCCCCGGTTCAGGCACGTCAGGACAGCCCGGCACCTCATCCAAAGTCGAGATATTTGTGGACCCCCAGTCCTATGACGGGAGTTATGCTAAGTTCAAAGAATGGTGGGCCAGAATGCAAGGATGGCTCCAAGTAAACGCAAAAACCATCCCACCGGCCTCATCCCACGCAGTTGCTGCCGTCCTCTCGCGACTCAAAGGACAGAAGGCAGGAAACTTCGCCCAAATACGCCTAGGGTGGCTATACGACTGAAACAAGGGCTACCCCTGGGCCACGATGGAGATGGAAATCAAATCCCTCTTCCACATGTCCAACCAACAAATCTGGAACACCCAGAAGTTGGAAGACCTCCACCAAGGGCGAATGAGGATAGACAACTTCCTTGTCGCATGGCAGACCAAGTATGACCGATCCGGCATGGACCCCAAACACGCAATACACCTCCTCCGCACCAAGGCCCTCCGCAAAGAGATTATCCAAGATATGGGGCAGATGGGCAAATTCTCCGATAACCTCAATGTCTTCATCGAGAATGCATGCGAAGTGGGGAACAATCTAGAACTGATTGATTTCCTCACCGGAAAGACCAAGGTCTGGAGGGACCAAACCTCCAACCGGAAAAGGAAAGACTCTGACACCATGGATGTCGACGCAGTCAACACCAAAGGGGGAAGCACCCTGAAATGCTTCAATTGCAAGAAGACAGGGCATGGCATCCAGGACTGTAAAAGTCCAAAGATCACCTGCCCCGAATACAAATGGTTGGGCGGCGATCACAAGCCGTCCTGCAAAAAGAACAAGGGCAAAGGCCCAGAAAGGAAGGTCCGATCCGGGCAGAAGGATTCGGACTCTGAGGAAGATCTGCTCTTCCCTGAGATGCAGGAAGCACTTGACCGAAAAGTCAGAAAACTATTAAAGAAGGCGCAAGATAAAGCGCCAGGAAAAGAAGACTCGGACTGGCAAGCCAAGATCGCCAAGATGAGTAAGGCGGAAGCCACCAACTATTTCAAATTGGGAAAAGCCTAAGCCTGCGGAGTACTGGGTCTCCAACGGCTATGCCCCCGAACAGGTTTAGTATTCTTTCTCAAACGGACAATTATGATATGGATTCTGATGTAGAATCGGGTACTGACTCGGACTCCTCTGACTCTTCGACAGATTCAGATTCTTCTCTTTCACCATCAGAGGGGTCTTCCGAAAGGAAGCTCGCCAGGGACGTCATGCCTGGGCTTAATTCCTCCAATATGTTATCACAAATCCCAGCTCACGACATCTTCATTCGAAACATGCGGCCTACACGAGAGATCAACATGAAGATAAAGATCTCCCCGCACAAGGATGACAAGGCATGGACCACGGCAGAAGCCCTCTTAGACAGTGGAGCCAATGCTGTGTTCATTGACATCACATGGGCAAAGCGGAACAGGATTCCGCTCACCCCACTTAAACGCCCTATCCCTGTCTACAATGTGGACGGCACCAAGAACTCAGCCGGCAGTATCACTCACGCCGCCGATATTATTATAGATTTCAGAGGACATCGGGAAAGGATCACTGCGGAAGCAACCGACCTAGGAAAGAACGACTTTATCCTGGGATACTCTTGGCTAAAGCACCACAATCCTGATATCGATTGGACCACCAGCACGGTCAAATTAAACCATTGCCCACACCACTGCCACGCCTTGCAAGACAAGGCCCTCTTCCTCCGCATCATTGAAAAGGAAGAAGAAGACATTCAATATCAGGTTTATGAGACAATCCGCGCCCTAGAGGAAAAGAAGTCAAAGACGGAAGAACCTGAACCCAAGGAAACTGCCGAAGGGCTAGTCCCAAACAGTATCACGAATTCCTTGACGTATTCCATAAAAAGGAGTCAGAACGGATTCTGCCTAGGAAGCCATGGAATCACATGATTGACCTAAAAGAAACATATAAACCAAAGAAGGGTAGATTGATTCCCCTATCTCCCATGGAACAGGAAGAAGTCTCCGCTTTCGTGGATGACCAATTATGAAAAGGGTACATCCGACCCTCTAAATCGGAACAAACCTCCCCCGTCTTCTTCGTCCCAAAAAAGGATGGCAAAAAATGCATGGTTCAAGATTACCGTTACCTAAATGAACACACGGTCAAGAATAACTACCCGCTGCCATTGATCGCACAGCTTGTAGATAAGCTAAAAGGAGCTAAGCTCTTTACGAAAATGGACCTCCGATGGGGGTACAATAACATACGAATCAAAGAAGGCGATGAATGGAAGGCTGCCTTCGTATGTCACCGAGGCGCCTTCGAGCCTATTGTCATGTATTTCGGCCTCTGTAACTCGCCGGCCACATTCCAAACAATGGTCAATGAGATCTTTGCCAATATGGACGACGTTGTCGTTGTTTACATCAATGACATAATGATATTCACCAAAACAGACGACCAAGAGGAACACGATTGAATCGTGCTAGAAGTCCTCCGTCGTCTATGAGAAAATGACTTATTCGTCAAGCCGGAAAAATGCTCCTTCTCCGTCAAAGAGGTTAAATTCCTTGGAATGACTGTGGGAGTAGACAGCATAAAGATGGATACCGAAAAGGTGGATGCCATTTTGAAATGGCCAACCCCGTCCACAATCAAACACATCTGCTCGTTCCTAGGGCTTGCCAACTTCTACTGGAGATTCATCAAAGATTACTCCCAAATGGCAAGACCCTTGAATGACCTCCTAAAAGGAGACGCCATCTTCCGATGGGAAGAACCACAACAAAAAGCATTTGATATGCTAAGAAAAGCCTTCATGGAAGCGCCAATACTGGCCTACCCGGACAACGACTGCCAATTCCGCCTAGAAATGGATGCATCAGATTACGCCACAGGAGCAGTGCTCTCCATCTTCAAGGATGACAAATGGCACCTGGTTGCCTTTGCATTGCACTCAATGACACCCGCAGAGCAGAACTACCCAGTCTGTGACAAGGAAATGCTGAGCATTATCCAATCACTCGAAATGTGGCGCCACTATCTAGAAGGTGCAAAATACCAATTCGAAGTATGGAATGATCACGCCAATCTTTCCTATTTCATGCAATCACAAAATTTGAACCATCGCCAAGCACGTTGGGCACAGTACCTAACCCGGTTCAACTACTTATTTTGCTATAAGCCTGGAGCTACCAACACGAAGGCCGACACATTAAGTCGTCGCCCCGATCATGCCCAAGGAGTCGAGAATGACAACAAGGGCATTATCTTAATAGACCCCGGACGTATCCAGGCTATGCCCCCACAAGGCCATATCCAGATCCAGGATGATGGAGATGAACTTCTTTCTCTCATTCGTGCCAAGATGGCACTTTTAGACAAATCCACAGTTCGCGAAGTTTGTGAACAACACGAGTCAGCCCGCATTGACAACGGGCTTATCTATATCCACGATTGGATCTTTGTCCCAAACGACCCAGATCTACACCTTGCTATATTGCGAGCCTCTCACGACTTGCCACCGGCTGGCCACCCTGGTTACAAGAAGACCCTCGAACTGGTTAAATGTTTCTACATTTGGCCTCATTTAGCCAAATATGTCAAAGATTACATCACTCGATGTGACCAATGCGCACGCATGAAGGGCTCTAACCATCCTCCCTATGGAGAACTACAACCCCTTCCGGTCCCTGAGGGACCATGGCAAGATATCACTGTCGACTTCACCACGGATCTACCCGAATCATCTGGTTTTGATTCTATCATGGTAGTAGTCGACCGCTTCTCCAAAGAAGCATCCTTCACCCCGTGTACGAAAAACGTTTCAGCCCTGGATACGGCTAAACTATTCCTACACAATGTCTGGAAGCATCATGGCCTTCCAAAATCTATTGTTTCAGATCGCGGACCTCAGTTCACCTCACACATCTTCCAAGAAGTGTGTGCACGACTCGGCATCTCTAGCAAGATGTCCACTGCATATCACCCACAAACAGACGGGCAAACAGAACATATGAATCAGGATCTCCAGCAGTATCTCCGATTATATTGCAATGAGCGGCAAAACACTTGGGCCGCCTGGTTACCCATTGCACAATTCTCCTATAATTCAAAAATCTCTGCTTCTTCAAAGAAGTCTCCATTCAAAGTCACGAAATCCTACGCCCCCAGGATGGGCATTGAACCAGGATCTTCCAAAGCCCCAGTGGCCGAGGACTTCGCTAATGTCATGCATGATACACTTGATGAAACTCGTGCCAACCTAGAAAAGGCAAGGGAACGCATGCGCACCCAAGCAAATAAACACCGCACCCCGGCCCCTGTTTACAAGCCCAGTGATAAAGTTTGGCTAGCAACGGAAAACCTCCATCTCACACGCCAATCCAAGAAACTCACGGAAAAATGGCTCGGACCATACCCCATGGAAGAAATGATTGGAACCAATGCTGTCTGGCTACGGCTTCCCTGTTCCATGAAAATTCACAACCCTGTGAACATCTCCAGGGTTAAACCTTACCATGAACCCCTTGAAGGGCAACCCGTTATCCGGCCTGGCCCAGTACATGTCACCGATGAACATGACGAAATCTACGAAGTCGACTACATCGTTGACTCACGTCTCAAGCGCAGGAAGCTTGAATACCTTATCCACTGGTGTGGATACTCTATCAACGACCATACATGGGAACCCAAAGAAAACCTCGCCAATTGCCAGGATGCAATCCACAAGTTCCATGTACTCAACCCTAACGCTGTGCATAACCTCACCATGGTCTTCGCACAAGACCTATGGCTATTTAATCCTTACCTTTGATCGCCCGGAGTTCAATCATTAAAGGGGGGATAGTGTTACAGGGGTATACTTTTCGCCCCCATCTACAGGCATCATGACCACGCTCAAGTCACTACGTCCCCTTACCCAAGGCGATTGACCTCTAAGCGCTCGTCGTACATTAAAGCGCTCGACACGCTATGATTCCAAGTCCACATTCCCACGCCTCAGTGTTTGGTCATGTGTACATTATTATAACGTTCAAACCCAGACGAACAGAGTTCGCCTCATGGTTTGCTTCTCATTCATTTCCGTGCTGTGCACACTTCTCTTCCATTCCAGCCACAGCGTGTTGCACACCATGGCTTCTATTTCACCTTATCTATTAATCTCCACTCCACAGCCTTATGGCTGTTCGCTTATCTCCACGGACCCTCTACCCTATGGCCACCCTGCACCCTGGGTTATACCCCTAGTCTATATATAGTAGTAGATCATTAGATACGACCATAACATGTACATACAGTAGAACTGTATATAAACTCAAGGGACTTGCTGGTCAACCCCAGTCAAGTCCTCTTGGAGTGTTCCTCACAAGACATTCCTAAGATACGACTCCTAGTCTCTTGCTTCACTCTTCTAGTAGTCGCTGTTTCCTAGTGCAACCTAGCTAGTCTTTTGGGTTGTTTCAAAAATCTCTGAGACTGTAAGGCCAGTTGGAAAAGTTTGTGAGTTGAAAACTCTTTCATCTGAGAAGTATGCCGAAAGAAATCCATGTGACTGCTTCTCATCAAGAACCCAGTGGACGGCGTGAGTGTTGTTCTCCATAAGAGGATCCATGGTAGCACAATAGAGATCCTCCTTTCATCACAATACAGGCGGTTGGGAGGCGAGCACAAATGGTGACAGTGGCATTGCATGCAAAGCAAGTGGAAGCTAGTCAGAATTGTGAAAAGATTATCGATCAGTCTATATATATCAAGCAATCATAGACTACCTTCAGATTGTTTGTGTGAGCAGACATCTCTAGGTGATGATAGTTGTACAAGAGCAAGAATGGTACTCAGCAATCCCAGAATATGCAATATACATTGATTACCATTTGGTGACACAAATCAGGTCTCTTATGCCATAAAGTTAATGAGGACATAATGCATAGTAAAACTCCTTCAACCAATATTTGTTAAGCCAAAACTCACTTGATAATTCATAGCTACTATCTTTAGTCAGGCAAGGATGTGCTTCCTTCCCAAAATTCAGGATTAAGTGTGCAGGAGATCATATATGAGAAATGGGAATGACACTACCAAGTCAGGTTCCATTTGCTTTTGTAGCCCTTTGAAGTAAGTGCATTCCTGTCCTAGTGTGAACACCGCTTGAATCAGTTTGCCAGTGAATGATGTTGAAGTGCTGGACATAGGCAACAAAGTAATCAGTGTCTGGTGGGTGGAAGATGAGCTGAAGCTGGGCAACAGTGTGGCCTATTGTCAACATGTCACTATCACAATATGTCATCTATGGCAGGTGGAATCGTACCTTCAGTGCCTCGCATGGACCAATCACTCTGTGAGTCAGCACTTGCAATGACTGCATCATACAGACCATGAGGGTGGTTGACAGAAGGAGGGAGGGCTCTTAGAGATTGTGGGGCATCTACTCTTCCTCTGCCATGATAGAGGAACTGTTGTACACACAGCTTGTACCATATTTGAATGCATTTGAATGGAAGTGGACAATCAGGATCCTGGGTCCAAGTGCCAGTCAATGGGTGACCTGAGTTTTGCTGAGTGCATTGTAAAAAGTCACAAATTGCAGGATGAAGGTCTGGGATTCTTAAAAGAGTTGCAGCTTTGTCAATGCTTAGGTGAAGGTAGGGCTTTACTGCAAGATGGAAAGCAGTGGTGGTGGTGGCGAAGGTGCGGTGAGGTTTTGGGGCATCTGGAACACAACCACATACAAGGGAGTTGGCAACAGAGAAATAATCAACACATGAGCAAGATGGCTCCATATGTTAACTAAGAGAGGAAACATCATTGGCATTCTTGTCATCCTCTTGGTCAAAAATGTCATTGTCTTCTGGTGGAGTAGTTTTCATTGCCCAATTCTCAATATAAGTAGCCAGGTTGAAGTGAAAACATTTGTTGGAACAATCAAGGTAGCAAGCAATCTGATTGTAGTAGTTCTGGTTGTTACTCATCCAAGCAGGAGTTTTGATTTCCTAGACATGGGCATGTTCAGTAGCATCAGCAGACCATTGCATGATGGGACCAGAGCATCAGATGTTCAAGACCACACTTTGGAGTAACTTCAACTTAGGTATCTCCCAGCCTGAAGTTTTCTTTCGACCACCCACCTGTATAATGGCATCCTTCTTGTTGTGAAACAACTGAAGCATGTCCGATAACTTGTCCAGTGAGTGATCTGAGAACACAGGCGCTTGAGTGAGATAATGAAAGTTGAGTAAAGCATGGATAGCGAGGAGGAATTGAGGAGGGACTGCACTGGCAATAACACCCACAATATAGTGTTGGACAGCACAGTGGTCACACCCAGTGACTTGCTTTAATTTAGAGATACCATCATCAAATGCGTGGTATCTGACAGTAGTCTGCAGGAGGGAAAAGTGGAAATCTATTTTGGCAGCCATGACAACTTCAATGCACCACTGGATATCATGGTCCCAGGTGAGAGATTTCTGACAGGGTCACTCATCATTTGGCCCACATGGGTGGCCATCTTGAGTGGTTCTAGAACCCTGTTTAGAGCTGCATGGGTAAGCCTATCTTGCAGGAGACTCCAAACACAAGTTTGTTTATGGGTGAACTTTACAACAGGTAGAAGCACAAGGAGTAAATAAGAATGCAATGATGTTTTGCAACAAATCTTCGGATCAATGTTGGTGAGGCTGATAAGGAGAGGGTATGCCATCTGGTTTCCACTCATGACCAAAATATTCGTCTTGTCTGAAGAGAGGATGACACCTAACAGCATCCCACCCTTGGGAATTTCATCCTATGAGTGACAATTAGTGTTGTGAAAAAGAATTCCAGGCAGTTCATTCTGGACAGACCTGCATGGCCCATGCACAGTCCCTGCTCGGCCAATCTTTGTATATGTGACAAATCCATGCTGCAGATGTCCAAACTTTCCAAGGAACAAAAGAAATGTGGGGAACAAGAAGGGGATGACTTAGGAGAGCCTGCAGACAATCCAGTGGAGGACAATAGAAGAGACAGACTGGCTGTCTAGTGTGGTACTCAGTTTTCATTCATTCACATAACCACTTGGGTCTGGCTGGAAGCATCTCAACACACATACAAAGATCTTTAGCAGTTCGAAATGAAAGTGATTGTTTTTTGATCTTGAAATTGGTCTGAGCAGCGAGAAGAACTGCAGTAATATTGACTTACAATCTCCAAGGATAATAAAGAATTGATGGTGACCATGCTAAGTCCTGAATGCAAGCACCATGCAGTGAATTCCCACTTGCTGTAGAAGGCGAATGGAAAATACAAATTCTCTTGTTGTTCCTTGGTGTACCTGTCCTGCCAAAACAAGTCCATGAAAGTCAAACCACCAAAAAATGCCTCGCTACAACCTTGGTATGTCTCCATGAACTTTTCCTGGGATTGTACTTCATCATACTCGTCTGTATCCATTCCAATGTCTTCCAACTCATCGATATCTGAATCTTGATAGGGAGGTGGAGACAAAGGAAAATGGAACTGATGGTTGGCATCAAGCTGGTCTGGATAAGCCAGGTCAGATTGGTGAGGTGCATTGTGAACCAAAGACCAGCGGTTGAAGCCAGAGGACACATCACACTCAGGGTGAAGCTGGTACAGAGATTGATGATCCTTCATCCAGCTGAATGCATGGCAGATTCCCATCAGCTGGTTCATGTGCTGAAGGATGTTGGTCTCAGAGCAAAATTTCTTGCCACACCGTGGACAACTGATTGTCTTGGGTCTTCCACTAGTTGTTTTGGCTTTAGACATCTGGTGTATAGAGGATGTAAACAGTAATTGCTTCAAGTTTGTCGCCTTTGTACAAAATTACCCACATCGTCTGTCCTTTTCACTTCACATATGTATGCAATGTCCCCTGCAAATGTTGCCCAGGAACTCCCTCAGGCCCATTCTCAACTCCTGGAAGCCCACCCCCATTACCGTCTTTAAGAACCTGTCTCAGATAGCATATTTCACTTGTCCCCATTCTTGATCCTCGACCCACACATTATGTCTCCTCCAGCTCTTCTCAATCCTGCCATGCAAGTGATTCAGAAGCCTTGTTCCCTCACATTTCCTGGCCTAGACCTCACTGAACACCCAAATAACCCAATCAAAGTCATTGACAATATCAACAAAGATCAACTTAATGCCAGTCTGAGTGAGCACGAGGACAAGGCTTGGGACTCCGAGCCCTCATGACACTCTTTGAAGGGCAATGAAGAGGTAAGCTCAATCATCATGGTACTACAAACATCTTATGGCTCACCCTTCCTGGCAGCAATCTGATACCAGCATATGCCACACTGTTCCGTGCCCACACAGTGGCAGAGAGGCTTACCTCCTTCTCAAGGCAGCTCAAGCTGATCGAGAAATCCTCATCATGCATAAAGTGCTTGCCCACCAAATCATCCATTGCAACACTCTTGTCTTGCAATACAATCATATGGTCTTGGAAACAGCACAAGACAATCTATGTGCCACAGACTGGTTTGTGGGTCACATTTGTCTTATGATTAGGGAGAGTGGCCAGACTGCAGCATTTGAATGTGCGATGCAAGAAGATTACACTAAGGCTGGTGTCTCGACTCTGAGTTCAAGTCATTCAAAATCCGGTCAGTCACGCTAGCTGCATCATCGTGTGCTTGCAAATTGAAGAGGCACCATTTTGTCTTGACAGAATGACTATCAAGTCTGCCCTTCCCAATTGACATCAATCTCACTTAGCTATATTCATATTATTGAGCTTTAGGTTTACTTCTGAAAAAAATGGTATACAGTGACTCACAAAATTGTCCAAATGTTTTGCACTTTTTGATTGTTGATTGAATAACTCAGGAACTAAAACAGGTACAAACAAAGTGTCAGTGTATAAATGGAAGTATTTACTCTGGGCTAAATGTGAAAAATAAAATTATGTAATATGAATCAGAAACCATGAAGATATATGTAATTCAAAACAGGCACTCATTGGGACAATTATGTGAGTGTTTTGTAAATATATCAGAATCTGATGCTCCACCATTTCTATAGCAACCAACTGTCAACAAATTGTTACCATTGTGATGTTACATATCATGGGACCTATAGTCAAACTATTTAGTCCAGCTTAATATTCTCAGAACTCCACAATTTCACATACATTCCATCTCCTCTGCTCAAAAGGAAAACATCCTCTCTCTTGCCTCCAATGGCCATTCTATTTGCCAGATTGCCTCCAAAAATGATGCTGGCAAGTCCACTATATCCAGGGTACTTCAGGATCTTCTTCATAATCAATTGGCTCCTTCTTCTGGTTGTCCTTTAAAGCTTTCCATTTGCTCTCAGTAGTCTATTATCACTTAGATCATCACTGGAAAGGCCTCTAATGCTGTTCAGGCCACCAAGCACATCAACAGCATCATCTCCGATCTAGTCTCTTCAGAAATAGTGAGAAGAGTTCTCAGGAAAAGTTCATTCAAGGCTGTGGTGAAGAAGAAAAGCCATTGCTTAGTGCAGTGCATAGGAGAAGGAGATTGGACTTTGCCCTGAAGTACAAGGAGTGGACTATAGAGGACTGGAAGAGGGTAATTTGGTCAGATGAAAC
>JBBPLR010000820.1:0-12478 GCA_038089915.1 Sutorius australiensis
AAATATGTTCATTGTAAACTAGTAAGAGATTAACCATTGCATGAACAAGGATTCACTTTGTTTAACCTGTGTTCAGCAGAGGTTCAGTGCAGCTTGTGTAAGTTCTACTTAATTCAATTAGTGTATGCATGTTTTAGATACATTTGTTGATAATTAGAAAGATGTGGACCATTGCATGGATGATGATTTCCTTTGTTCAACTCATGTTCAGATGAGGTTTGGCACAGGTTTGGCTAAGGTTTGACACAGCTTGTGCATGTTCTACTATACCCAATTGATGTGTACAGGTCTGCAATACATTTGCTGATGACTAGAAAGAGACTGATCATCACACAAATGATCATATACTTTGTTCCACCAATGTTCAGCAGATGTTTATTATAAAGCATTCTAACAGGCTCATTGCATTGCATTCTACTCAACATGCTATATTTGAGAGAAGTTCCACACCATTGCCCTCCACTCTCTAGTATTTACTACTCCTTAATATCTAGTCAATGTGTCTGCTATATCCAAATATAGGACACTCTGTCTCTCTGATATTCTGCCCATATCTGGCATGAATACCAAATCTGTCTAGTATGAAATCAATTGATTCAGATGCTATCAGCTCATGACTTTGCAAGGTACATGTAACTATTTGTATTGTACAAAATTCAATCCAATTTTACTCTACTCATCATGTGAGTCAGATGATGAAGGATCAGAGTCTGTATCTACCATGGGATGGGACTTCTGCACATGCTTACTTTTCTGCAATTGAATCTTTTCTCTCCCCTTCTTCACATTTGACATCTTGCCCTTTACCTTTGTCTTCTTCTGCTTTGTACATCCACATTTCCCACTCTCTTCTTTCATCATCTTCTGTAACTTGCTTGTTTGACAATGATTCAGCCACAGAATCTGGGTTGCTTTTTTCTGTAGACTGCAGATGCTCAGTGAATGTGTATCCAACTGCTCATATAGCCAATGAGTAATGAAACAACCCAAACCCCAAGGCCAATGGGCCACTTGCTGGGATGTCCAAGCTTGCTGGACAATAGGGGAGTTAAGATCACTCCCTGCTAGACCTTGACTTGGAGAGAGGGGCTACTTATGCCCTGAGTACTAGTGGGGACTGGAGAAGTATCCAACCAGCTTATGGAAGGAAATCCAAAGTGAACTAGACTGGGGATTAACCCAGTTAGAACCTCTGGTATATATACCAAAGATCTATTTACATATGTTGTAATCTAATCCATAGATGTACAACTAGATAAGAGAGTAGTCCATGAGGTTGCAATGGGGTTGCAGAGCCTCAGAATGGAAGCATAGATATAGCCTCAAGGCTATGTAGAATGGAAGTTTAATAAATAGGAATGGAAGAGAAGAACATGCATGCAATGCATGTGTGCATAGAAGAAAGGGGTACAGCTCCTATCATATTAAATATTTGCTGCCTACATGAGGTGTGGTGGAATGGAAGATCATACATGCCATCAAGGCATAGTGAGGCGGTGGCCTCATGGGGTACATGAGGGATTCCAGATCCCTTAGATCTAATGAGATTTGATCTAGATTCAGTGATGCCATGTACATTCTAAACTCTATAATAATGTCAACAATGGTAATCAATACCATATGGCTGATAAGATAGTAGACTTAGTGACTGGAATGCACTTGCATGTCTAAGTGGCACTAGAGGTCTAAGGACTTGAGTTAAGGCTTCAAGCCTTAGTAGAGTGTCTAGCCCTTGTTTAGGGGTATCTAACCCAAATATAGGGGCTTTTAGAATGGTGCTAAAAATGGACCTGTAACAAGTAATACTGGACTAGAACTGGACATGAGTACTTACAGTCATCATTGTTGACAAAAACAGGTGTATAGAATTTTTTCCCCTTCTGCAATAGTGTGAGTGCTATTTCTGCTGTTCTGTTCTCCTCAGAAAGAAGAAACCAGATCCATTCTCCATATCAAATTGATCCTACTTCCCTGCAATATGTTTTCCAGTCTCCATTAATTAATTAATAAGTAAATGGATTCAAGTTATATAAAGTGGAATAACTCACTTAACATCAATACACTTCCATGACTTATGTTGCAGGGGTGAATATGCTTGTATTTACAAATCTGTTGACATTCAGGAGCTTTGTAAGCCTGGCTTGTCCAGGAACATGGTTAGGAAAGACAACAGGTTTGTAGTTTTGCATTGTTACAGCGGTTTTCAAAAGTTTGTGGAATTTGACCAAACTGTTTGCATTTTTCGGCCGTCATGTGTCATCACATGTTCAGGACCCCAAATATAGCTTAGCTACTGACGAATCAAACAAACAAACTAAAACAGTCAGTTTTTCACCCTCACTCACTGTCATCATCACCCGCCATCATCAACATCATGACACTCTATGCCCAAACACTGGACACCTCAGAATGTGAAGGCTTGTATTCCTGTCCTATACCATGATGATGGTTTGTCTGTCCAGGAGATCAGCAGCCAACTAGGCATCAAAAAATCATTGGTCTACATCGTCCTCAAATTATACCGGCAGTTTGGTGTTGTCTCGAATACTCACAAATACTCGTGCATGGTGGGCCGCCCCTGTTCTCTCAGTCAAGCAGACCTTGCTTTTATTACTGCTCTTTTGGATCATCGCAGATCACTCTATCTTGACAAACTGCGGGATGAGCTGTGGCTCAAACATGGTGTTTATACCACCCTTCCAACCATTCATCGTGCCCTTCAACAGCTCAGCATCAGTCGCAAGGTCATCTCTGCCACTGCCTATGAACAAAACGAGATGTCATGAGCAATCTACATGAACCGCATTGCTGAAGAAGCACCCGATGCAGACATGCTCATGTTTGTTGACAAAGCAGCCAAAAATGAACGTATGCTGTCATGTAGATATGGGTGCTCAGGCAAGGGCATTCGCTGCACGGTTCAGAGGCGGTTTGTAAGGGGTTTGCGGTACTCAATTGTCCCTGTCATTACACTTGATGGAATCATTGTGTATGATATTGTGGACGGTCCTGTCAATGGTGACCATTTCTATACGTTCATCAAGGAGCTCATGGTAACTATTCTATTTTTCATGGCGTTGTTTGTTACTTACAATCATTTGGTATAGATGCCGTTCACGAACCCATACCCTGGTCCTTGCAGTGTCCTTATTATGGATAATTGTTGCATTCATTATGGTGAGCAGCTCCGTCAGTTGGTTGAAGACAACCATCATAAGTGCCGCTCATATCAGTATAGAACATTAGTACTGATATAGAATACAGTCTGCAAGCTCATTTATCTCCTGCCGTACTCGCCCAACTACAATCCCATTGAGCAAGCATTTTCGTCAATCAAGGCTTACCTCCGTCGGCACGCGTCTGAAGATTCGTCTGTAATGTCCATTATTCGGGCTTGTCAGAACATCACACCTGGTAAAGCGGAGGGGTATTTTCGGGCATCTGGATACATTGTATAGCGTGTTTGGACTATATTCTGTAGTGTTTTCGGACATGTTTTAGGTCTCTCATTGCAATCAATATACGCGCACGATGTTGTTCTATTTGAAGTTACTGAAACAACCCAAAACCTAGGGGGTGTAGTAGCCCTTGAGTCATTAATGAACTCCTAGCTAGATCCTGTGTCAGGTATCTACTGTCTAGGTAGAGGAATGGGACCTTGTGAGTCAAGGGCAGAATATGCCCGAGAGCTCGCCTGAAGCTTTGGGGAAGACTTCAAGGTGAACTAGACTAGAGGATGTCCAGCTAGTCGCCTTGCTTTATATACTCTCTACTCTATGTACACCCATGTATGATAGATCTAATAGATATACTAATAGTCCGTATGATAAATAGTAAATCAGAAGATATGGTTCAAGGGTTAATAAATAGGAATGGAAGAGGGTATAACATGTGTGCAATGCATGTAGAATGGAAGCATACACATAGCCATTGAGGCGATGTGGAATGGAAGTGAGTACATGCGCGTAGCGCATGCGATCGTGGCTAGAGGGTATTAGCCCCTGAGCATATGTGCGAGATTGGATCACAGATCCAATCGTGAACTCTATAATAATGTAAATGAGCGTATACAATACCTTGTGAAGTGCGTGTAATCGGTAGGGCTAGCCTAGGCCGATAAGATAAGATCAGAGGACATAGTAACTGGATCGCATCGAGCGTCTAGTGGTATTAGTGGTCCTATAGATCCTAGTGAAGTGTAGCATTAAGCTACTTAGTCATGAGCGCAGTCGAGCGCTAGATTGCGCAAGAATAGGGGTTATAATGTAGACCTGTAACAGTTACATGCAAAGGTCTGAGTCGTCCTTGAGCTAGCTACACTGCTACTCTATAGTAAAGCCAAACTGTGGAAGTTCTTCCTCTTCCTCTTCCTCTTCATTGACAGTAAAGCCATGCAGGATGGGGAGCCACTGCTTCTGTGATTCACAATGATAAAAAAGATCATAGTCCAAGTTTGCTGAGGTATCACCGTCATCAGCTCGTATCGGTAGTTCACTGAATGTCATACCACCTCCGCTGTGAAATTTCTTCTTATAAAATATCATCTTTTTTGCCGGTGGTTCCTCACTAGCCCGACCATTACTGGTATCCAATGTCACGGTATTGCTTCATTTTAGCTTTGCCTCGGGTCCATTCCACCATGCTGTACTCCCGTTCTTCAAGTGAATAATGTCACCCATGGAGATGCCAAGACTAGTGAGAAGCTTGTCATCAACGTCTGGAAGGATGTCCGGACCAATACCATTGAGTTCAAGTGAGCTCTTGTAAGTTAGTGCATGACAGATGCCCAGGTGAGTTTCGGCATACTTGAGATAGCATGTCAAGTGGGATGGGGATGGAATAAGCTCCACAGTGGGAGTGGTCCTCTGCTGAGTCGGTGTCTGGGGAGTGCTTGCTGGAGTCATGACATCCGGACTGGCGGTGGAAGGAAATAGCCCTGATTTTGTAATGGCTTGAATCAGAAGGACAGATGCTAGGGAGTTGATGTCAACAGTGGGCATTGACGATGGTGGTGGTGGCAGTTGCAGTCTCTTAGTGTGAATGATCAAGGCTTTATTCGCAGGATTGAACGAGTCGATGTTGGGTGGGACGTGTAGGGTAGCTTGACCAGCCTCAAGCGCATGAGCCCAATCAAGGATCATCGGTCCCATTAGAGGCATAGGTCCTAAGGGTCCGATGTATGTGAATCTGTTGTCATGCTCATTTTTGTACTTTTGCTGAAGCATGATATGCCACTGACCCAAGCGGCTATCCCAGTCGGCTTTTGTAGTACTAGATTTATCCTCGACAACAGTTAGTTTCATATATCGTGAATAAAAAATATACAAACAGCTTTGGGAGACACTTCTGAGGCTGTACCCTCAGAACTAGAATGTGCTCGGGGCAATTTCTGAATGTCTCGCATGTCGACAAGGATTTTCAGCCATGGGCTTGCTTTCATTGATTTTCATCACCATTTCCTTGTAGTTGGCAATGTTATCAATGTCAATCGCATCCGCAACACGTTGTCTGCATTTGTTGCAGTGAGTCTGAGTCATGTAACGAATAAATAAAAGCCTACCCTTTTATCTTCAGTAAAGTGTATCTAAATGGATAGTGTTTCTTCACAGTGACCCATAGTCGTCCTGACCATGCTTTTCAAGCATACTCTGCAAAAATTCAGTATAGTTTGAGGACTTGATGGTGAATGAAAGTTCCTTCGTTTTCGTTGTCTTCTCTTCCTTTGAGGTAGGTTTACCTCGAAATATTTTCTTGGACTTGGAATAGACAATCAGTGACACAGAGAATACCTGTTCAATTTCTGAGTTCTCCTCAGGTTCTGGTGTTTGGGTTGGCAACAGCATGGTGACGAGCGAAAGAGCCACTAGTAGTACCGATACATAGCTAGGTTACATTCGGGGTCCTGAGCACGTGATGACATGTGACAGCCAAAAAATGCAAACAGTTTGGTCAAATTCCACAAACTTTTGAAAACCGCTGTAATGAAGAAATGAGTAATGAAGTGGTAGTGGTTGGTGGTAGCAGCAGAATTTATTAGAAAAGATATGTGTATATTTGTACAATATATCTATTATCATTTTGATCCTGATTTGAAGATATTAGCTGAGCTACCACATGTAAAAGCCTCAATGGTTTCATTATCCTTATATGGGAGATCTAAATTTGAAACACTTTCCATATATATCTAGTGGATTTTCAATAATGCAGCATCAACTCTGATTTTGTTTAGCAATTGTGTGGCAGCTCTTGACAGTTCTTTAAAATTTGCCTGTTTAGCACCATGTCCTATGGTGATCCAATCCAAGCTATTGTGATTATGTAACATGGGCTAGAGCAGACATAATGGCATATGATGTAAATGAGATAAATCTACTGCATTGTAATAAAAGAACCACTCACTGAATATAAACAAGCCTTGTTTTCCATCATCATCCATATCTACAATCCATTACAATGTCTTTGCAACCCCAGCAAGCATCCTTGCAGCCACATATCCCAGCAGGCACATTTTCAATCAGGACCAATGTCTTCCATACCACCACTGCAACCCCTATGACCAGGAATATTATATCACATAACAGCAATATCTATCTTGCACCAAATAAAATATACATTTGTACAGAGAAAAAATGACCTCCATGGTTGCCATCAAAAATAGTACAACTTCTAATTGATGGAAATACCTTCTATACAGCCCCCTGTCCAATTCAAGGAATTCAGCTTATCAGTGATCCTGCATTACACGATGACTGTGCAATAGTTGCTTGCAAAGCATTCATGTCTGGTACTGAAGAGGTGATATCTGCTCATGTATCATGAGCAATTGCCAAGAGACTCTGGACTGGCTTCAACATAGGTAAAGTACAGGTACATAAAATAGAATAATCTTTGAGTCACCCAGGATACTAAAATATGTAGAAGTTGCCAGAGATTATTGTCCCACCACATCACAAAAAAGAGGTATCTAGTCTCTCTTGAACAAGGTATTTATCTTGATTTGCACTTATATATATTGATAAGATGCTTTCCCTAACAAGCATCTAACAGTCACAGCAAAGCAAATCATACCTGTCAAAAGATGATCACTCCTGCAATATAATGAGTATCTCTCAAAAATACCTATCTTGGAATAGAACCACCTTGATGTGAAGATGTATGGCCCTTGGTTCAGCCAAGTAGTGAGTATTGCAGTAATTTCATCAGCCAAGTAGCAACTAATGTGATATTTATGTATATTATTCTCTGACTCAAAAATGTTGACATCCTTGCTTGGAACAACAATGGATGAATGTTCACACCCCACAATGTTGGTATCTGTGAACCAACCAATATAATGAGACCACATATGCATATGATTCCAGCTCACTACAGATGCTACATTGTGCTTTGACAGTTGCAAGCAGATTGTATTGTACTCCACCCTCATGTTGTTGACAGGTGCTATTACAGGGGTATATTTTCACCCCTATATTATTTAAACCATAAATGTCCAAGCCACCATGTTTTCCTTAGTGGTTGCTGGCCTCTAGATGCCAACAAACCATTTAAGCACTTGTGGCACCTGATTCTAAGTCCATTTTCTTATGACCATTGTTTGACTCTGTTTACCTTTTTATAGAGTTCAAATCCAGATGAACAGAGTTTGCCTCATAGTCATCTTTCTTTTCATTTCTGTGTTGTACATGGTTATATGTGCTGTGCACTTCATTTCTGCTTGTAGCCTTATGGCTGTTTGCTTCCATTTCATATAGCCTCATGGCTGTTTGTACTTCTCTTCCATTCCAGCATAGCCTATGGGGCTATGTCTGCCATGGACAATTAGTCTATTTATGGTAGTAGATCATTAGATAATGACCAAACATGTGCATATATACAGTGGCTCAAAAAAGTGTTCAAGTATTGGGTCATTGTGGAAAGACTTGGCATTTGTGAGCCTGAAGGAATTAGCTCACACTCCTGCAGGATTCTTAATAGCTCTAACCCTCACCCTGATGCTGAGAATTTGATCATGTGATTTGGTTGTCATGGCATGGAGATATAACTATTTTAAAATAATGTGTCATTGGGACACTCATTTGATCCTGATGTTGTCAACCATTATTTAGTTAATAACATAAGCTTCTGATGGATATTGTACTCCGGTCCTGTTCGCTTATGTATATTATGTAATCCTAAGCAATATAAATAGCAGGAACTCCACCCCAGCCAACTTCACCTGCCATGAAACCCATTCCTGCATCTATTAGAGCTAATACAGTATTGGACCAGCACTTGAGCCAATGAAATGTCAGTGTCCCACACTCTGCAACAACACTTTTTTTGGATTGTGAATGAGGATAGGTTGGTATATACTAAAGCAACTACTGTCAAGATTGTAGAGTAGATCAGAAGTGTTGCCATGTTGTAAAAAGCAATCCAATACCTGAGCCTTTATCACATGTGGACCACCACTTGTGCCAGCCCTGAAAAGAGTAAATTAGCAAGATCAGTGTTATCAATATGGCATTGTTTACTAATGATTATCAACTACCATCATTGCTCACACCATCAGAATCCCTGTCTTCCTGGTGCTTGTTCTTATTCTCATCTGCTCCAAGTCCTCCTTCAAGTTCTTCACCCTCACCTTCATTCCCAACACCTTCAAATGTTGGCTTAGGCAGCCTTGACTCAAGCTTTTTGCATTTCAGCTGATTCCAACCAGTTTGCCACCCTTCAAATCTTGCTAGGTCCTTTTCCATCTTCCATGCTATGAGCTCTGCCTGGTATGCTTCTCACCATTCTTTGTTCCTTGCAAGCCAGTCATTTTCCATTGCTCTCCATGCTTTCATTGCTTCTGCACACTCATCCCTTTATTTTCACCAGTTTTCCATTGCCCACTCTTCCTTGGTACTTGCCTTCTCATAGTCAACAACATGCTTGTGAAACTCATCACTAGTGAGCAACCTGGATAAACCATCTCCTATAAGCTTTCCCTTTCTTTTTTGTCCATTCTTTTGCTTATCTTGTAGAGCCAACTGATTTGATAGTCAATCACAGTAAATGGACTGCAGCATAACAGTCGACTGCATTCCAAGCAGCTCTGCATTTGATTGGTCCTCATGAGCAAGTGATTCATGAAGGGTTTTCTGGTAGGCATATTCTATTTCATTTTCTGGTTCTCACTCCAGTAAGGCATGTTTCCATTTCTGAGTAGGTGTCAATATGCAAGCATTGTATGGTGGAAGATGAATCATGCAGGTAAGAGGTTCTTTGGAGACCAGAAATGATGCTGACATTGGTGCTAGTACTTCAATAGTTTCTCTTGTAGATGAAGTATGACCTGCTATATTGCTTGCAGGACTGGATATTGTCAGTCTGTTAGAATTTATTTGATACTGACAGATTGCCATAGATATTGTCTTGACAGGGCTCAATTGCTGGAGAGGTAGGTGGCCTACAGATGATGTCTCAAGGTTAGAGGCCATCATTTCTGATGTTATGACATTAGGATTAAATGGCCAAACTCCTGTTTTTTGAAATGCAGCATGGATATTTGCTGGCATGAGTGCTTTGTGATGTGCTTTTCCATAGATAGAGATAAAGTTTGATTTTTTAACTTTCTGCCACTGGGAGCTTCCATACTGCTCACATTCTTCACTCCAGTAATGTTTGAGTGGTCCAAAGATGACAACATCAAGTCCTTGATAGATGTGGGTGGCATGGGCAGGATAACTGTTACAGGGGTATATTTTTTGCCCCTATTACATAAGTGTTTGCAACACCCAATAACTATGCTCAAGTCACTATGTTCCCATCTATACAGCTATTGACCTCTAAGCACCCATCATTATCTAATACACTCAACATGCCCAGATTCTAAATCCACATTCCCACACTAAATGTTTGGTCATGTGTACACTTTTATAGGGTTCAAACCCAGATGAACAGAGTTTGCCTCATGGTTTGCTTCTTTTCATTCCCATACTATGCAAGCCTGTGCCATGCTGTGCACTTCATCTCTGCTTACAGCCTCAAGGCTGTTCACTTCCATTATACACTGCCCCAAGTCTATATAAACCCAAGGGACTTGCTGGTCAACCCCAGTCAAGTCCTCTTGGAAAGTTCCCCTCTTCTAAGATATGACTCAGTCCAAGCTTCTTGTAGTCACTGTTTCCCTAGTGCAACCTAGTATTTTTAGGGTTGTTTCATTAGGGCTTGACTGCTTCTTACTACCTTGCACTACCTCTCATGTACCTAGCATAAGCTGCTAGTATGTGCATGTTCCTCTATGAGATTACCCACTGTTATGATTTATCCAGACACCTTTCTCTTTTTCCTTCATCTTTGCTTCTTTTCCACCTCATTTGGACTTATCACTTTTAAAGCTATTCTCTTGTATAGCTTTGTGATCTGATCTCTCCACTTAGTTACTATTGTTTCCATGTCTTTGCTTCCATTGTACTGCCTTCTGCCACAGCACCTCTTCTCTCTCATCTCCACTCCACAGCATGGATCTTTCCATAGCCTTACCATCATTTTCCTTTTATGACTCCTTCACCTGAAACTACTTAAGCTAGCATAGTCACTCCTGTGGCCCTAAGCTAGTTCTCCTCAACTGTCACCTCTGTTCTTGTGCCAATCTATCTCACTTCACTCCTCTAGCTCCACCCTTGAGACTCTTGACCACCCAAGTCAACAGGAAGTAGCCTCTGACTTTCAGACATACCTTGGAACCATTCTTCACTGCAGTTGAAGAGGAAATGCCTGCATTGCACACACTTCATCCCTCAGTTCTTCAAGGCTATGCTTGTCCTTATCCAGGCCAAGTGTAACAAAAGAACTAGCTTTCCTTTAAGCAGCAAGCACCACCCTTTGCTGCAAACATTTCTCAACAACCCCCCACAGATCCCCACTGGGGAAAACTTTGTAACCCTGAACCATTGCCCTTGGAAAGATCCTCTTCCTCTAGAAGGGAACCCTCCTCCACAGAAGACCCTAATGAACCCATCAGAGAAATTCCTGAAGAAGAAACAGACCTCGAACTAGCACATGAGTTCTCTGCTTCCCTAAATATCCCTTGAGCCCCCACCCCCCCATCACCAACTTCCACCAGAACTGCCCCAGTACACCCTTACCAAAGAGCCCTTTGCCCAAATACCTCCTCATCAACTTCAGCCCCACCCCTTCAAACTCCTAGACCACCTTTGCTGCCACCCATGACTACCAAACCTGTTGAACTTCAGCTTGGACACCCAGAAGCCTATGATGGAAATCAACACACTGCAGAGCCTTGGATCAGATCAGTCCAATTCTACCTTTATGTTAACAGGGAGATATATAACAACAACTCATGGAAAATCACCTTCGCTTTATCCTTCATGACCATTGGATCTGCTCAAGCCTGGGCATCCACCTTCCAGAAGCAAGCCATAACTGGCACAACCATCACCTCAGGAACATTTAACAACTTCATCACTAAATTCCTAAAAGTGTTTAAGCTCAAGGGAGTTGAAAGCTCCACCACCAATTGGCTCTCCACTATTACACCTGGTCCAGGTAGGATCGAGTGTAGCCCTTCAGGGGTTCAAGGAGGTGGACGAGCGGTCCAATGACGAGGAGCAGACGAGAGCAATAAGCTCGGGTCTGGATCAAGGTATAGGGTTGAGATGTCAGTCTCAAGCCCAGTCAAGGTAATGACACTACACAGGGTGTAGGTCGAGTTCAAGGTAAGATGCTTAAGGGTTACTTAAGGTCAAGCGAGAAGGTCAAGAGAAAAGCAGTAAGATTTGGTGGTTGTACTCAAGAGGCAGTGAGAGTAGAAGGGAGAAACTACTTAGGGAATATATATGGGCAAGCTTGGTATATATACCTAAGAGGACCAAATAGAGGCAAATACTGTAAAAGGAAGTATGCCTAAAATGGTAGCTACATGGAATGTCACGGAACATGACAGAACAATTGCTGACTGATCAAGTGGAATGAAGTAGAACGTTATGGAACGATAATATCAGCAATTGGAAAAGGAAATGAGTTCGTGGGAATGAATTATGTAAGAAAAGAAAAAGGGGCAGTCGTAACATTACCTCCCGGTTATCTATCAAGTCTACATGGTAGCCTTTCAGTCAAACGCTCCTAGGATGGGTGACCCGGTGACATTGGCGTATGCCTCATCATTCCAGGGGTTGTCTTCATTGTTGTTGATAAAAGATTGGTTGAGCTGGGCAAACACATAGGTTTGACATAGGGGTTGCAGTCTATGAGTAAGGGGAACTCTGGCATGTAGGCCTGCGACCCTGTTACAGGTCAATTTTAGCGCCATTCTAAAGCCCCTATATTCGGGTTAGACACCCCTAAGCAAGGGCTAGACGCTCCACAGAAGGCTTGACGCCTTACTCAAGTTCCTAGACTCCTAGTGCCACTTAGATGTGCAAGCACATTCCAGTCACTAAGTCTATTATCTTATCTCGAAGATAAGATCAAGCTTATCAGCAGGACTGAT
>JBBPLR010000821.1:0-12471 GCA_038089915.1 Sutorius australiensis
TGGAACCAGACTAAAGGTTTCTGTACAGATCTGGACAATTGGGAACCTTTCTGTATGTTTCTGTATGTTTGGACAAACTAGCCAATGCTGTCCAGTACTGTCTAGGGTCAATGTTGGTTTGCTGATGCTCCATGCCCACTCAGCTACCTGCTCACCACCCACTGTGTGCCTCCTCCATGGACGCAAGGGTGTGCAATGGGTGTCTGATTACTTTTCTTGGTGTGAAAATATCTCCTTTTCAAAAGCAATATAATAATGTCTGAAATTTGATATTTGCTCACTAAGAAAAATGTTCCACTAAACATGATATTTAAGTCAATATTTTCAAAGAGCTGAAAGTTTGAGTCTTAAATGCCAGAAAAGGTATTGCAGAAAGTTGAAATTTTGTGCTGACTTTTTGACTTGCCTAAATTTATTATTCTTTTTTACATTTTCATGACAATACCAATTTCAAATTTTAAGCTAATGAAAATGTCAAAAAAAAATTTAATACAGCTATTCACCATTTTCAATGTACTATAAACATCGTTAAAATGTCATAATCGCTGGTGTGAGTGCTGCAGTGCAGCTGTACAGGGGGGGACCTATCTGTGACACTGTGATGGTTGTGATTAATTGTAGTGTACTCTACAATCTCACACAGTATCTAATGGGTTTGCAGATGCTTATTCTGACAGGAGACTAGTCTGGGACTGGTACTCCAGCCTGAGACCGCACAATGTGGGCTGCAGGCCACAGGCTGCGGAGATTTGATGGCAATGAAGCTGGTGGGTGTGAAGAAGGGGTCACATGCACGATGCATGGACCATACCATGCCAGTCGATCTGTCAGACATCACGAATTATCCCGTGCATGGAACCATATGTGTAGTAGACAATAGGAAGCACATCAGGAAAAAAAAAAGGGCTATAGTAACAAGCACAATTATATATACTATTTCAAACTACACTGGTTACTTGAGAATGGAGCTGTATCAAACATTTTTATATAGACTACAGATGCTGAGGTGACATCCCAAATGGTAACTCGGGATCTATGTAGACTCACTAGTTTGCTTGGTCATGACCAATGCTACCAACTGTCAATCAGCCTCGGTATACATACAGCCACCCAAGTCAGTACATATTCTAGAGGTCAGGTACAATCAAAGCATATAGCAAAAAGTATATAAAGTGGCATTCTGTTGGCTGATGTCAGTACAGTGGAAACAGTCTTTGTTTGTCAATGTACTGCCTGCCTGCCTGCCCGCCCCCACCACCTCACAAGCAAGACATGCTTTCATAACATGTCCTGCCAATACTGTTCAAAGATCCAAAGGTCTGTAAACCTGTTTAAATAGAATGTGTCAGCGGCCACTGAAGTGTGATTATCCCTCCAGAGTGGGTTGGTAGTGCCAGAGGGAAACTTGGGGACCAGGTGACAAGGCTGAACTAATCGTGATATGGGGATGACCACCACATTAGGTGAGCAGTTGCACATTGACTGTGTCACACGGAACATGTGGATGTTAGTATCCATATGGTGGAATGGATTGAATAGGTGCATGTAAGCCAGCAGCTCTGAGCAATGTCCAAGATGAGGTGGCAGTCAGAATATGGTGTGTACTTCAGCCACACACAATCCTGTAATAAAGGATGTCAGACTGGCATATCATGTGGAATGGAAAAAAAAAAAAAATCATGCAGGCCAGCAGGCCAATCACCCTCACTATCCAGCATAACCAGCACTGTGTCAAATTGGGCTGGCATTGGTGTTGCAGGTCTACATTTTAACCCCTATTCTTGCACAATCTAGTGCCCAATTGCGCTCACGACTAGTAGCTTGATGCTACACTTTACTAGGATCTATGGGACCACTAGTACCACTAGACGCTCGATGCGATCCAGTTACTATGTCCTGCAATCTTATCTTATCAGTCTAGGCTAGCCCTACTGATCATGCCCACTTCATGAGGTATTGTATATGCTCATTTACATTATAGAGTTCACGATTGGATCTGCGATCCAATCTTGCACATATGTTCAGGGGCTAATACCCCCTAGCTACGATCGCATGTGCCGTGCGCATGTACTCACTTCCATTCCACATAGCCTCGATGGCTGTGTGTATACTTCCATTCTACATGCATTGCATGCATGTTATACCCTCTCCATTCCTATTTATTAACCCTTCGCCCATTTACTGGACAATACTATTTAACATATGAGATACTAGTATATCTATTAGATCTACCGTACACGGGTGTATATAGAGTAGATGTATATAAAGCCAAAGGCACTAGCTGGACGTCCTCCAGTCTAGTTCACCTTTGGAGTCTTCCCCAGAACTTCAAGGCGAGCCTACAGATCCACTCTAACTGGGGCAATCCTTGACTCACGGCTTTATCTACACGGGTTCACCCTAACCGGGACAACCCCTATCATCCTATCACTCCTCTACCTCGACAGTAGATACACTCAAGCACGCACACCAGTAGATCTAGTTATCTACGACTCAGGGGCTATGTCCGCCCCCTAGGTTTTGGGTTGTTTCAATTGGTGGCTTGTGAGGCCCATTTGAGTGTTGTGGATGGCACCTGATTCTCACGTGAGGATCACTGCCTGTGTGTTGCATGGCATCCAGGCAAATGACAAGGTTAGTGAAACAATCAAACTGATTGTTGATGTTTGGTTTGAAATATAGGTTGGCGTCCACCAACGTACTAGTGTACACTTGTAAGGTGTCAACAAACCTGACAGCACCATGGTGTTGGACTAGATAAACCACTGTTTTTTTTGGGCAAATGTGGCGTGTTGGATATTCGGTATCGTGCACCTGTGGGGAGCATCATTGCAATGATGTCATAGCAGTCAGTATCGTCTACGATCAACTTTTCCAGGTCAATGGCTGAAGACTTTTCTGCAGCAGTGCCTGACCCCTGATTGAGCCATGCCAGGTAGGAACTGAACCAAATGATGGCCTCTTGACGCTGGAGCCATCTGGTCATTTGCTATGTATAGTCCTTGCGATTGGTGCTGAGGTATGCCTTTTTAGCATAGTCAATATGTAGCCGCTCTGAATTCTCTGTATTTAAACTGTTGAGGCTACTGAACAGCTTGATTGTGTCTGCATAATGGAGGAGCGAGTGCAGCTTGGGAATGTTAAAGTGTTCTCAGCACCCAAGCATGACAAACATGTCCTTAGCATCATGGAAAATGT
Source organism: Sutorius australiensis (assembly GCA_038089915.1). Classification (NCBI taxonomy): domain Eukaryota; kingdom Fungi; phylum Basidiomycota; class Agaricomycetes; order Boletales; family Boletaceae; genus Sutorius; species Sutorius australiensis. The sequence continues at coordinate 3,199 of JBBPLR010000821.1, forward strand.
CGAGGGCCAACTGAAGCGCTGCAATCATGTCATCCGTGTGAGATTGGTACTGCGCCAAATAAATGAAGTCGAGTAGTGTGGAGGCAGCTACGAGAACTTGGTGGTGAGCAGTAGTTCCAACAAGTGAGGGAAGGAACACACGCTGCAATTGCTTATGCTCGCTCCCGGTCCATTGTTTCACTTTTGAGATACCATCCTTCCAGTGTCGCAGCCCTGAGTAGTAGGGCATTGCACACAAGTGGTCATCCAAGTTTGTCTTGCTGGCTATGTCCACACACCACTTCTTGATATAATCCTTGAAGGCACCTTGATGGAGCTGATGTAGAATATTGGAGCAGATGCAGACGAAAATGTCCGAATGAGGTAGAATAGACCAGAAGGGAGAGAAGATGGGACGAAGGCCCTGGGCGATGAACTCAGGTGGGTATTGGCCAGCAGCCTGCGTGTGTAGTATGCGGGTGATTTGTGCTTGGTTGCGAGCAGCAAATTGGATGTTTGTACCTCTTTGGTTCAATGGCACAAGACACTTGGGGCATTGATTTTCTGCACAGCATGCCACCAGGCACTGCTCTGGGTGATCCCCAATGTAGGCTGCCACAATAGGGAACACAGCCCAAATTTGCCCGTTTGCACAGACCATCTCAACTCCCTCCATCCCAGCAGTAACCAGAGGCTTGAGGATTCTTTTCATGCAATAGTGGAAGAGTTGATGTCCACCCACAGAGTTGTCCTCAAACGAGTTCAGCTTGAATACCGGTAGGTAGCCCAGTAACATGGAAGCATGATGGCCAGGCTGATGATGGACATGCTTCGACAGGTTCCCAATACTAAGGTAGACAGGCCATGCAGTTTTGTCCCCTTTGAATTGAGACAGTTCCATCTTGTCTGATGCCAGAATCACTGGTGCAATAGTCACTCCCACAGGCAAACAGCACTATCAAGAAATCAGGTGTGTTGTCGCCCCAGTCTTACTTCTCACTATGCTCACCTGCATGTTCCACCACCAATCACCAGTCCACATTTCATCATACCTCCGATTTCGACCCTCTGGGTCTGTATACACTTTTTCAGGTGCATATGCAATTTCCCCATGGAAATCTGGGTTGCCAATGATTCCCTTGATGCAGGTGATGGGATCTCGCATCCATAGCTCAAGATCTTTGACTGTTGGGTCCTCAAGGTCATTACTTTCGGATGGCTCGGTGAGTTCATTGCCATGGACTCGAATCTTCTCACACCTCCACTCTGCACTTGTTGGGAGCTGATCAATAATATTTAGAAATTTGTGTTTACTTTGGTAACTCAGGCATGTTCGAGTACGAGTCTATGCAGATCATGGTAAGTCCTCTCCATTGCCAAGATGCAACTGTTCCACTCACGATTGGCAAGCTTAGGTACTCTTCAATCCTGTGCTGGTTGACATTTTTAATCAGCCACTGACCTAGTTCCCAATCATCTCTATCAGCAAAGGGGGCGTAGTTGCCCAGTCCAGAGGAGGCCTGTCGTTCCTGCATAGTAGCGAATGCTGTTTGGCCCTGGCTGAGTATGCAGGCAGTAGGTTTCTCCTTGAATTCTAGTGCATAGCGAGAACACTGATTGACCTCTTCACTGTTGCATGGTTTGCATTCATGCTCGAACAGCCCCTCATTATCCTCATGAGGTCCTACAAAGTTGAGGCCTGAGGGGGGCAGCTGGTTTGGCACATGAGTAACTGATGTTTGACAGTGCAAAGAATGAGCAATGTGCTGTCATAGTCCAGTTGCCCTGGGAAATGCCTGACCACAGTGGTTGCATGCATGGTGGGGTGCTGGTCCAACCTGACGGACACACGGCATTGTTGGGAGGATGCCAGGACCAACGAGGATCTCTGAGGTTGCATACTCACTGAAACTGAAATTTGAAGATGCTGTTACTGATACCGCTCTCCATTCTGAAACAACCCAAAAGACTAGCTAGGTTGCACTAGGAAACAGCGACTACTAGAGAAGTGAAGAAGGAGACTAGGAGTCATATCTTAGGAATGTCTTATGAGGAACACTCCAAGAGGACTTGACTGGGGATACCAGGCAAGACCCTTGGGTTTATATACAGTTCTACTATATGTACATGTTGTGGTCGTATCTAACAATCTACTACTATATATAGACTAGGGTATAACCCAGGGTGCAGGGTGGCCATAGGGTTGAGGGTTTGTGGTATAGCCATAAGGCTGTGGAGCGGAGATTAATAGATAAGGTGAATGGAAGCCATGGTGTGCGACACACTGTGGCTGGAATGGAAGAGAAGCGTGCACAGCACGGAAATGAATGAGAAGCAAACCACGAGGTGAACTCTGTTCGTCTGGGTTTGAACTCTATAATATCGTACACATGACCAAACACTGGGTGTGGGAATGTGGACTTAGAATCGTGAGACATCCAGCATTTAGGGATGGTGGGTGCTTAGAGGTCAATAGCCGTAGGGATGGGAGCATAGTGACTTGAGCGTTTGCCATTGGGCATTGCAAATGCTTATATAATAGGGGCAAAAAGTATACCCCTGTAACACTATCCCCCCTTTAATAATTGAACTCCGGGTGATCAAAGGTAAGGATTGAAGAGCCAAAGATCTTCGGCGAAGACCATTGTGAGGTTACGCACAGCATTAGGGTTGAGCACGTGGAACTTGTGGATTGCATCCTGGCAATTGGAGAGGTTCTCCTTGGGTTCCCAAGTGCAGTCGTCAATGTCATATCCATGCCAGTGGATGAGGTATTCAAGCTTCCTGCGCTTGAGACGTGAGTCGACGATGTAGTCAACTTCGTAGATTTCGTCACGATCATCGGTGACATGTACCAGGCTGGGCCGGGTTACTGGTTGCCCTTCAAAGGGTTTGTGATAAGGTTTAACCCTGGAGATGTTCACGGGGTTGTGGATTTTAATGGAGTGGGGTAGCCGTAGTCTAACGGCATTCAGTCCAACCATTTCTTCAACAGGGTATGGGCCAAGCCATTTTTCCATAAGTTTCTTGGATTGGCGTGTTAGACAGAGATTGTCCGTTGCTAGCCAAACTTTATCACTGGGCTTGTAAACAGGGGCTGAAACAGGCTTGCTAGAGCGAAGGCTGTGAGGAGAGCAATGCTGAATGGGGAGGTGACGGCGAGGAGCCAAGTGAAGAGGAGTGACGTGATCTCTCGTGGTTGCCAGACGTAATGCCTGTTACTGGGTTTGAGCACAGTTGTGCGACCAGTCGACTTAGTCGTTGCACGTTTGCAATGAAAGACATAGAAGTGAGAATAAAAGAACTGAGGACTTAAGGTCCTTGGTTCGACTACTTATACAACTCGAGTGCTGTGCTAGGGCTACGGGCTACAGCTAAATATGGATGAGTCGTGTGGTACGCACGGCGGTGGGAGAATGGAAGTGAACGGAGATGAAGTGGCGTGTGGTTAGAATGGAACGTGCGGTAATTAAAGAGAAGATGGATTGGGATATGAGATCCAGATCGAGATTAGATCTGATCTGAGATCGAATCGGGTGAAAAATGAAAAAGGAGCGCACAGGGTGCTAAGGGCACAGGGTGCCCGTCGTACAGGGTACTCTCGTCTCGTGTTCCATTCCCATAACAGGGGCCAGGGTGCGGTGTTTATTTGCTTGGGTACGCATGCGTTCCCTTGCCTTTTCAAGGTTAGTACAAGTCTCTTCTAGAGTGTCGTGCATAGCGTGAGCGAAGTCCTCAGCCGCTGGGGCTTTGGAAGATCCTGGTTCAATACCCATGCGTGGGGCGTAGGATTTCGTAACTTTGAATGGGGACTTCTTAGAAGAAGCAGAGATTTTGGAGTTATATGAAAATTGGGCAATGGGTAGCCAGGCGGACCAAGTGTTTTGCCGCTCATTGCAATATAATCGGAGATACTGCTGGAGATCCCAATTCATACGTTCTGTTTGCCCATCTGTTTGCAGGTGATAAGCAGTGGACATCCCGCTAGAGATGCCGAGGCATTCACAGACTTCTTGGAAGACGTGTGATGCAAACTGAGGTCCGTGGTCAGAAACAATAGATTTAGGAAGACCGTGATGCTTCCATACGTTGTGTAGGAATAGTTTAGCCATATCCAGGGCTGAAACGTTTTTCGTACACAGGGTGAATGATGCTTCTTTTGAGAAGCAGTCGACAACTACCATAATAGAATCGAAGCCGGATGATTTGGGTAGATCCGTGGTGAAGTCGACAGTGATGTCTTGCCAGGGTCCCTCGGGGACCGGAAGGGGTTGCAACTCTCCATAGGGAGGTCAGTTAGAACCCTTCATACATGCACATTGGTCACATCAAGTGACATAGTCTTTGACGTATTTGGCTAAATTGGGCCAAATGTGGAATCGTTTAACTAGTTTGAGAGTTTTCTTGTAACCAGGGTGTCCAGCCGGTGGAGAGTCGTGGGATGCTTGCAAGATGGCGAGGTGGAGATCAGCGTCGTTAGGGACGAAGATCCAATCGTGGAGATAGATAAGCCTGTTATCCATGCGGGCGGATTCATGTTGTTTGCATACTTCGCGAACCGTGGTCTCATGTAAAAGCGCCGTTTTGGCTTTTATTAGAGAGAGAAGTTCATCCCCATCATCCTGGATCTGGATATGGCCTTGTTGGGGCATAGCCTGGATATGTCCAGGGTCTATTAATATAATGCCTGTTACGACTATGGCCGGGTAGGCCTTAGCCATAGACCTTAAGACCCACTGGTAGGCTTGACTGGGACAAGGCGACCAGGACTGGATACCTGGTGAGACGTCTGGGCTTGATACCAGATGATGACAAGGGATCCTGCTTGCACTCAGGAAGAGGCTATGCTAGGCACAGGCTGTGGTTCACAGAGAAGGATGAATTGGGCAAGAGCGGAGTACAAAGAGGCAAGCCTAGTAGTCCAGTGTATGGGTCATGATAAAGGTAGATCAAAGTTAAAGTACAAGGTGGTTCTACAAGGGTTTATATATGTGTGGAAATGGTGCACGGACCAAGTGATATATAAAGGAAGTTACCATAGCGGGTAACCTGGGTCAAGGGTAAGGGTACAGGGTGATACTTGGAAAGGATCACGGAGATCCGAAGGGTTCAGGGTAAGACTAAATGAAGTGTCAAGATAAGATGGAGATCAGGAGCGAGAGAGGAACAAGGAGACAAGAGAAGGTCCTGATTGGAGTCTAAGGGTTTTCATAGATGAGATGGGATCGGGTAGATCCAGGAGAAATCTAGGGATAACCAAGGGAAGATCCAGGGAGAATCTGGGGAAGATCTGGAGAAGATCTAGGGAAGATCTAGGGAAGATCCAGGGAAGATCCAGAGAGGATCGGGTGATGACCTATGACAGGTGGAGGGGCATAGGATCAAGAATATGGGGATGAGGAGGAGCGGTGACGAGGGACCGAGGTGACAAGGGGTCGAGGTGACAAGGGGTTGAGGTGACAAGGGTCACATGAAGGGTCAGGTAATGAGTCACATGAGAGGTCCGGTGAGAGGTCACATGGGATGTCATGTGAGAGGTCATGTGATGGGAAGTCACATGGGAGGTCCAGGAGGTGTCCCGGGTGAGGGGTTCCGGTGACGAGGACGACGAGGTGGGTCGGGAGGAGGAGTCAAGGAGGGCTGTCCAGTGTAGTACTGGATGAGAGCGAGGAGGGATACAAAGACGAGAGCCTCGAGGATGAGGAGGTCGACGAGTTCAATGAGGAAAAAGAGAGGGATCAACAACAGTTGTAACATACCTCCAACTCAGACTTTATGACAAAATCATCTCCGATCGAGGCCCCCAATTTGCATTGAACTTTGCTAAGGAACTAGGGAAACTCCTGAACTATGACATCTCCCTCTCCACTGCATACCATCCTCAAACAATGGAGAAACTGAACAAGTAAACCAAGAAGTAGAAACATACCTGCAAATCTTCTGTGGAGCAAACCCCACCTCCTGGGCCGACATCTCCCATGCAGAATTTGCCCACAATCATCATCCCCATTCAGTCACTAGCAAATCTCCGTTCTTTCTCATGATGGGCTATGAACCCCATGCCCTACCTTCTATCCTCCCTTCATCCGACATTCCAGCAATTGAAACCCATCTAAAAGCCCTTACTGTGGCCAGAGATGAAGCCCTTGCAGCTCATGAATTAGCCTGACAAGTAATGGCTTCCTGCATCCAAGGGAAGTTCACTCCCTTCAAGAAAGGAGACAAGGTATGGCTAGAGGCACGAAATCTCAAACAACACATCACCAACCCCAAATTTGCCCCCAAATGAGAAGGACCCTTTGTTGTCACCCAAGTCTTATCTCCCTTATCTTACAAGCTCCATCTCCCTCAAACATGGAAGCTTCAACCCATCTTCCATGCTTCCCTCTTATCACCCTATCACGAGAACTCTATTCATGGATGAAACTTCCCAGCTCCACCTCCGGATCTTATAGAAGGAGAAGAAGAATACAAGATTGAATGGATATTAAAACATAAAGGAACACCAACCAACCAACACTTCCTGATCCGATGGAAAGGATACTCCACCGAAGAAGACTCTTGGGCTTTGGAAAAAGACCTCAAACATTCACAAACATTCCTCAAAGAATACAAAAGATGACACCCCTCTGCCTTCTCCCCTCAATGAACTCCCAACCTCGCTCTCCTCCTAGCATTGAATCCATTGACATCACCATTGAACACTTTCTCTCCGAACTCAACATCTCTCTGTACCAAGCCAGGTTCTATCGATGATACAACATTCTTCCTAGCCATGGTCATGAACACTCCTGCTTCTGCAAACTTTCATATTGCATCTACCACTATTAAGCCCTCTATTACCTTCAGTTTCTTCATCCCAAAATGTCTCCTTGCTCCAACTTCCTTGATTCTAGTTATAGCCCTTCACCTTATGAACCAACTGTTACACCTGGTCCAGGTAGGATCGGGTGTAGCCCTTCAAGGGTTCAAGGAGACAGACGGGTGGTCTGACAACAAGGAGCAGGCGGGAGTGATGAGCTCTAGCCTGAGTCTGGGTAGAGGGTTGAGACAATGGTCTCAAGCCTAGTCAAGGTAACAACACTACAGCACGTGTAGGTCGAGTTCGAGGTAAGACACTTAAGGGTTACTTAAGGTCGAGTGAGAGGTCAAAGGGAGAAGTGGTAAATTGTGTAGGTGTACTCGACTGGAGGTGAGAGTAGAAGGGAGAAACTACTTAGGGAATATACATGGGCAGGCTGGGTATATATACCTAAGGGAACCAAACAAAGGTAAATACTGTAAAAGGCAGTAAGCCTAAAATGGTAGCTACATGGAATATCACGGAATGTGATGGAACAACTGCTGACTGAGAAAATGGAATGAAGTGGAATGTTATGGAATGATTATGTCAGCAGTTGGAAAAAGGAAACGAGTTCGTGGGAACGAGTTATGTAAGAAGAGAAAAGGGGCAAATCGTAACACCAACTCCTTCTATTTCAGATATTTCTACTGTTTCTTCACTTTCTACTTCAATGGCTTCTGAACCCCCTTTGAATGTAGCAACCCCAGGTTGGGCTGATGAAGAACTCCCTAGGGTAAACTCCCCACCTCCACTCCCTCACCCTCGCCAGGTCCTTGCTGTTGACCTCCCTGCCTACACCCACAACATGTGGACAGAATTCCCTGATGGGCACTACATCCGAACCCTTCAAGCCTATCTGTCTGACTCCAGAATGGCCAGCCCTATTGATGCACACCTCAACATTGGATCCCCCTTTTTAGCCCTATTCCATGCCTTTCTCCAAACCAATTGGATTGGACCCATTATCGCTCAACTCTGCTTATCCTCAGAACCTACCTCCCTGCTCCTTGCTTGACTACTGGAGAGTATCCAGGGAGACCTATACAGAGCCCTATCAATCCTAGCCTACCAACTCGAATTTGGGGAATATCTAGTCGAAGTAGATTGATATGTTAGAGACTTTGCTCAGGCACACAACTTACCCATCCCTATGACGACATCCACCCCTTCTGCTTCATCTTCCCCTCTAGCTAGTGATGAGGAAAGGGCCCTACAACGGGTCGAAGCTCACTGGGCTGGAACCTTGCCACTGTCCCCCTCTCACCCCTGCTATCGCAAAACTTGCTATCACTGTCACCGCCTTGGACACTGATGCATTGCCTGCCCCCTTTACCAGTGTCCCATCTGCCAGAGGTGGGAACCAAACTACACCCAAGGCTGATGCCCCCTTCGTCATCGTCCCACCACTATACCCTCTTCCTCCTCCTCATCTGCTTCCTCTAGATGCTCTCGCACCTCTCGTCGCCCTTATGGGCAAGCTCCTCATCATTCTAGCACCCTTGAACATTACAGTGACCCTGGAGAGGACATCCTGGATGCAGTAGGATATTCCAACATCACTGGATCCCCCACTGCATTTGACTAGGCATTGATTCTGAACAGAGTTCAGAGATAACAAGGGGGTGATGTTATGATTTACCCTGACACTCTTTCTTTTGCTCTAGTTACTACCTTTTTCTCCCTTTGGACTTATCCCTCCTAAAGCTATTCTCTTACATAGCTTCATGATCCGATCTCCTCACATAGCTACTATTGTCTCCTTGTCTTTGCTTCTCCTGAACAGCCTTCCGCAGTAACCCTTCCTCTTCATCTCCATCCCACAGCCTTCACCCTTCCATAGCCTTACCTTCGTGTTCCCTTTTATAACCTCTCCACCTTGAGCTACTTAAGCTCCTGTACTTGCCTCAGTACTCCTTAAGCTAGTTCTCCTCAATTGTCATCTTTGTTCCCATGCAATACACCGCACTCCGCTTTCCTAGCTTCGCCCTTGAGATCCTTGACCACCCAAGTCAACAGGAAGTAACCTCTGCCTTCCAGGCATACCTTGGAACTATTCTTCACCACAGTTGAAGAGGAATTGCCAGCAGTGCACCCACTCTGTCTCTCTAGTCTTCGAGCTATGCTTGTCCTTACCCAGGCCAAGCGTAACATGTCATAGAAGGGAGAGAATGGACTTTGCCCTCAGCCATAAAGATTGGACTGTGGAGGACTGGAAGCAAGTCATATGGTCAGATGAGACCAAAATCAATTGTATTGGCTCAGATGGCAAGAAATGGGCATGGAAAACGGCAGGGGAGGGCTTAAGTGATAGGTTGGTGAAGCAGACTGTGAAGTTTGGGGGAGGATCCTTGATGATGTGGGGGTGTATGACCTGGGAAGGAGTTGGGATGGCTTGCAAGATTGATGGTAAGATGGATGCTAACCTTTATGTGCAGATTTTGGAGGATGAA
>JBBPLR010000822.1:0-11054 GCA_038089915.1 Sutorius australiensis
CGACATCCTTTATCAGGGGCCGTACACCCCCCAGCTGCCATTTCTTTACGAAAACTATACCGTCACGGTTCCACAGGATTTCCCCGCTGGGGAGGCATCGTTGAACGTCATCAATTTGTTTATGATTGGGGTGAGTGCTTCGCATTGAGCGTGTGTGAGCGTAATTTGATGTGATTTGGGTCTAGGATGCTTATGTGCCCACTGTGGACTATGTGAGCGAGGACGTCTTCCCTTTTGTCCCTGTGTATAAGTCATGGGGATAACTCAGACTCAGTGCTGAACCTGTGACCGACTGCGGTATAATTGTAATTTATTATCATTTGTTATCGTCACCGTAGCAGTGTAACCGGTGTCCGTGATCGCGATCCTTTCTGTCGGTGCGGCGCTGAAACACGGACTTTTTTTCCAGTAGATTATACTCTAAACTTTTGATGAAAACGATAAAATAAATGGACCAGTTCTACGGTCACGTAGAATAATTTGACTTGCAAACAAGCATCTGGTCGTATTCAGCTGTATTCCTTCTTGTGTATCAATGAAGTCGGAGAGTCTGCCTCGACCCGCGCAGCTCGAGGCCCTAGTCGACGAGGAATGGTCTCCGAGCATACCTCCGTTGGTTCACACTCTCGTGTTGTCAGTTTGGTCATGAGCTGATGCTCGTCGCTGCGGAGGCTCCTTTGGCCGGTGGACGCGATAACGTTGAATAGCCACGGACTCAACTGCTGCGATCATTCCATATGTTTGAAATGTGGTCAGACAAGCACTGCCCTCAGATTTCTGGTATCTGTCACGGTAATCTGGGTTTTGCACGGACTTGTTACCCGGCGTGAGAGATTTTCAATGTTGTCCGAATTAATGTCGCTCATACGGTCATGACAAGGGCGCTCGACGTCAAACCCTACTGATTGACTAGGCATCAGGAAACTGGGATCATATAAGCGAGCGGAATCGCGGCCTTTGTGTTCTCGATTTGGTTAGAAGCATATTTAGTAAATGGCCCGCAAGAGAGTCCCCAAGCGATAACGTTATACAGTCTGCTTTGCAGATGTTCTCTGTCGCAAGAGCCTCCATCGACAACCCGATTATGAATTCCTGTGACGGACGCTCTCTCCATCCGCGTTCCCTTGCGCCATACATGCGGCTAGCGTTGACCGATGACCTCTTTCAAATACGACGGGGACCTGCAGGTGGGTCAAAGCAGCGCACGTCGGATTCACCCGTTCCGAGAGGAAAAGGGGGAAGTTCTCCGACGCTACATTACGCACTGATTCATGAATCATCACGCGTCGCACACAGGTTAGTGGTGCCCATTCTCGAATTGTTAGACACTGTAAGGATGTCATTAAACCTTTTGCCTCAGGAACCCGCGTCGTCCGAGAGGGATACCGTGACAGGGGTAACGTACCCCGCGTTCGTTGTGGTGATGTTCACCTTTCAAGGGCGAGTCTGAACCCGCGGTTCGTCAACAGGTCTTTCCAACCGGTCGAACGTGCTCCCGCGGACCGTTCTGCGTGCGACGCATATCGAACCATCCCGTTCATTGATCGGTTCTTTGGCGGAAAGCCGTCTAGCTGCACAGGTTATGGCCACGCACACTCGTGCAGTCGTATGACATCCCGCACACGGTTTGATCCGAGGGCCGATCAACTCGCCTCTCACAGCCTTTGTCCACCATTTCATGTACGTCATATCCTCACGGCTTGGTGTGCCCGAATGGTGCGCATAGTCTCCATCGGTAGGTCGGTTAGCGGGTGTCATCGCGCCCTTGGCCCCTTCATTTGCAGTTGTTATTAGCTTGGCTCGGGTCATCAGGTCATCAGGTTTGCTGACGGGGGGATATAAAGCGGCGCGCTGAGAGACATATTGGCATTGACGTTGATCACCCAATTCGACCTTTCTCATCCTCTTCGTCTATCTTCCACGCTCTCGAACAGGCTTGTATAGATCAACCATGCACTTCTTCAAGGCTGCATTCTCGCTTGCTTGCTTGGCTGTTTCAGCTTTCGCTCAGTCGACACAACTTTCGTACCCTGCCCCTGGGACCACTCTTACCGCTGGTAGCAACATCACCGTGCAAGTTGGTATGGGGGTAAGTGCGCGTCCCACCAACGATGTATCTCTTGCTTACCCGTGCGCCCAGGGTTACCCCGAGAACATTGACGTTGTTGCCATCGTTATTGGTCTTGCACCATGCTATGGCGGAACGTGCTACCCTGCAAGCTCGTTCATGGGCAGCATCCTCTACCAGGGGCCGTACACCCCCCAGCTGCCATTCCTTTACGAAAACTATACCGTCACGGTTCCACAGGATTTCCCGGCTGGAGAGGCGTCTTTGAACGTCATCAACTTGTTCATGGTTGGGGTGAGTGTCTTGGCGCGTACGCGCAAAGTGGCGAACTGACACGAATTCTATCTAGGCATCTTATGTGCCCGTCGTGGATTACCTGAACGAGAACGTCACCGTCGTCACTGCTTGAGCGCTCACTTTTTAAATTCCCGTTTATTGTCCGCGAGTGGTTATTCGGGGATATGATTATTGACGATATCATGGACTTTGGAAAGGACTACTCGGACTCGGACTCTTCGTATAATTGCCTGCGTTGTAGTTTTAGTATACTACCTTCTGTTCTAGTTGTCGATGACTGCCTTGGTTGAATAAAGTACAATGTCTATGGTGAAGCTTGAAGCCTCGGTCGATCTCGTCCGAGTCGTCGTCGCTATTGTCATGCCTGCGGCGATGACCTCCGATTCGTGAAACATCGCGGTCTGCCCAGAAATTTCCCACGCGTTTGTCCGAAAAGGACCATTACCTGGAGCTCGGCCTCGAGCATCGTCCAAGCTATACAATGTTTCGCAGGCACGCGGTCAGTGCAATATCTGTTCTGTCCGTGTTCTGTACTCACCTAGAACTAGCTCCGTGCCTCAAAGACAGCATACTTGGCCTCGACAGCTGCGGTCGGGACCCTCGTTGTCGAGACCGGTCACACCGAAGACCAAAGCACGTCAACAGACATCGTGCCCGAACCCACGCCAGTTGAGAATGCCAACGCGGAAGTCAATCATGTTCCCCCCGTCGTCGAACTCGAACCCGAATCCGAACCACCCAAGACTATATTTGTAGACCTCCCGGACAAAGTGCGACCGTTAGCCATTGAACGTCTCTGTCTCTAGCGACTCTAAATCGATCCCTTTTGACAGCTTTCGATATACCCAAGCCCCACCCCGACGTTGGTCCTCCTCGACACGCCCTCGCCGCTCGAGCTACGTATCCGCGACATTAGACAACAAGTATGTGGGTACTACTCCGGCGCACGGACCCGAGTGCAGGGCGTGATAGACCGATGGATCCACATCGAAGAAACGGTCGAATGTACGTCCCTCTTCTCGGCTTTACCCTCGTCGTCACCTGACATTCCTAGCGCGTTTGAAATCCTTCCGGGATCCCGCGGAGCCTCTTAATCCTGGTTTGCTCTACACGGGCGTATCCACCCTCACCGCATCCGTCGTCGTCCGTTCGCGTTCGCTTCCTGTGCGGTTCCTCTTTCCGTCTTTGTCCTTGGTGGGCACATTTGCGTATTTCCTACCTCGCACTGCGAGTCATGTGGGCGGTTGGGTCGAGGAACTCGAGGGGAGATACGTTCCCCGCGTGGGCGAGATCAGGCGAACGAGTGTCGCGCATACGAGTATGACGCTCGGTATGCTCGAGGAGAAGTACAGGGAGGGGAAGGATGGAATGGGCAAGGGTGCCAGGTGGGTTGTCGAGGGTATCGAGAACGGTACGGGGCTAAAGTTGAGTGGCGCGTTGGGATGGACCAACGTTGGAGACGATGAAAATAAAAAGTCGGGATCGGACGAGAATAAGACTGGATAGATTCTACACAGTAGATCAAGGGTAATATTTGGACACGATATCGAACATGCCGTGTCTTTTGCCGACGTAGTTCATCGTCGACAATGCAGCCCTCGAGAACGATGACCCATCCAACGGTGCTGTATCCTCCGACACTGCCTGTGGGACGTGTTCCATACGGGGTATCAAAATGCGCGAACGCGCATTGGATCTTGATGAGGTGACCGACAGTATGAGCGATGGCCGACTGTAGGATAGGTAAGAACGGGTTCGGTGTTGAGGTCGTCTCGGTCGTGAGAGGAATCTCTGGCGTGACCAAAGGTTCTACCGACGTGCCAGTGCCGCCATAAAAGACTTGATGTTCAACGCCCGTCGACCGCGCATGATCCACAGATACAAAAACTTGGGGGTCACCGTGTGCACGCTAACACAGGCATCAGACGGACGACCCTGGAGGCAGCGCGCAGCAACGCAACTCACTTTTCATCCCCGAATGATCCATGAAATTCGCCTCAGTGATTGGCTCTGGTGGCTCGAACGCAGGCTGCTGAACGTTACCATCACGGGTGATTGTCTTCGAGGACCTCCCGTAGCGCAACTAGCGACTCTGGGTTCGCCCCTGGGAGTCTCTGAGGGCAGAGTTTCGAAAGGGGAGGGAACGGCACGGGAAAGAGGTGGTCGAGCTTCGAGTGGACCGTACCGTTGGACGGGTTGCTGGCATCTGGTGCACTACCAGAAATAGGGCACAGATGGTACCTTTTAATTTGCATCCTGACAGGTTCTGTCACCTTTTCAGCCGGTCTCTGTAAAGGTATTAGACGACCAGTCCCACGTCGTTACGATCATGATAATTCGACACCAGAACATAAACCAATACAATATCGTACACCTATCCTTCGTTCGTCGAAAACTCAAGCCACCACTCATTCATGCGTTCACGCATCATGAAACCCCTCATTGCTAAACTGACGCGCCTCTTTCCCCTCGCGTGCCCATCCGACGAAATCTGCCGTCAACAAAGCAGCCCTCAGGAACAGCGTTCCGTCCAGCAACGCCGCGTCTTCCAATTCCGTGCCCTTGAAGTACCCTGCGGGACGCGTCCCGTACAGGGTATCAAAGTGAGCAAAAGTGCGTTGAATCTTGATGACATGGTCCATCGGATGGGCGATGGCCGATTGTAGAATAGGTAAGAACGGATTCGGAGTCGGGGTGGTTTCAGTCGTGAGGGGGGTCCCTGGGACAGGGGTTGTAGGGACAGAGGGTTCCACCGATGTGGTTGTCATGAACGACTTGATGTCCAAAGCAGGTCGTCCGCGCAAAATCCACCATGTGAGAACGATGAAGAGGTATCCACGCAAGAGGAGGACTTGCGACCGTGGCGAGAGATACGCGGTCAATGAAGGGAGAAACAGGCTCGAGGTCACCAGATGCATCCTGTATTAATAAAGCGCACGTTCATTATCACGAACACGAGGAAGAACTCAAAAAGTGACGCACAGGAAGAAATCAGATTGGTGACCATCTGGTTTCAGCCCTCCGACTCCATAGATTAACGAGCTTAACCAGACGACTTCCTCCATCTTACGCTCAACTTCACCTGGTTGGTTCAGGTCGACAGTCCATTGAGCTGTGTGTTCTTTGATCGAGGGGGAGTACTCGGCGAGTATTTGCCAGAACTGATCAGCGTACTCCGCACTGGTCTTGCTTTTTAATCTGTCATCTTTCAGCATGCGGGCCACAATATCGAATGCGTGGACACCGCCAGTCTTGGATAAAGTAGGGGCACCGGTGGTGGCCTTGGCATCCAAGGCAAAGGTCGCAAGACTCTTTGTAATGTGATCCACACCATTCGCATCGGTGGAAGCAGGAGCAAAAGCAGATGGGGCCATGGAGCCCCTAACAACCACATCGTGGACCGCGGTCATTGCCAGACCTTGGACTAGACTTAGGTACCATCCATGTGCAAATTTTCGCACCACGTACCTTCTGCAAGCATCCCTTTTAAACCAAACTCGGCCCCGTGCCCTACATGGATCATGGGATGCACGAGTCCAGAAAAAAGACGAACCAGCATTTCGGGTTGGCCGCTCGCATCCCGTCCTTTCTGGAAGTTGTACTTTTCAGAAAAGATATACTCTTCAAGAGTGTTTGCAGCACCCCGTTCGGAGATTTGTTTCGAAAAGAAGGTGACATAGCCTTGGTAGAAACTGGTGCATGTCAAGGGACGTGATTTGCCGTACAAGGAACGGCAACGTACTTTTCGTCCGCCAAATGTTCGACGAAATTATCTTCAGTGATGGGTTCCGGAGACTCGAATGCCGGGCGCTGGATTCGAGCATCACGCTTGTAGTAGTCCCTGATGATTGGCGCGGATCCACCTAGGGCATAAATCGCAAGTGCGCGGTGCGTGGTATGGCTGACCATCGATCGACAGTCAGCGTCACTTTCCGTGTCCTACGGGAGCGTACATACTTGTGGAAGCCCGTGTTATTGAAGAAGACATGATAACGCTGATGATTGTCTTTGAGGACATCCCGGAGAGCCGCGAGGGACTCCGGGTTCGCCCCTGGCAGTCGCTGTGGGGAGAGGGGCGAGGGAGGAAGGGATGGTGCAGGGAACAACTGGTCGAGTTTCTGCTGCTCGGTTTCGCTGTGCGACATGGTGAAGGCAACGGTAATGAAGTTCCGCACCCCAAACGGTCCGTATTTATCGTAGTTGTGAGATACAACAGCACCAACCTGTCGCCCGTTTCTGCACGCAGCTCCTGCAGTGATACATCTACGTACTGCCAATCCAAGTCCGCGAAGTGTTTTTTGTGGTTATCCACAAGCTGAACTAGGCAAGCCGAGTGATGTTGGATCAGTAATCAAGGAACGTGACGCGTTCAAGTTGGTTTTATATGAAATCGGATTGCGTTATGCTGACTGTCGCACTGCACTGGCGGAGGTATTGTGGGGAAATGATGATGTGCACAGCCGGCATGGGGCTGGTTACCCGTGGATCGCGTGAATAAACGAGGGGCGGTGACAAAACAACCGTCCAAGTTAGATCCATGGAGTTCGATCACACTGTCAAGGAGCGCATGGCAAAGCCCCGGAGAGCCTCCGGTGCGACGGCGAGCAGGCTGCGAGGGTGGGATGGGCCTGAGCAAGTCAACGAGCCTGCAATGGAAAAGCATGGGTTGAACGTTGTCCTGCAAAAACGAGGAGCGGGTGAGACACTCGACGACCAGCAAAGACGAGGCAGTGGGGGACAAGAATGTCGCGTCACTTCTACAAAGTCACGTGCCATGACTGCCTAGAGGAGACGCGCGCCGTTACACTCACAAGGCTCTCCTTCCTCGCGCACCCAGTACAATCTACCTTCCGCCAAGTGGTCCTCAAGAACAGGGTCATCTAGTAACTCCGCGTCTTCCAACTCCATTCCGCTGCGGGATGCATACCATACAGGGAACCATGAGCAAAAGAACGCTGAATCTTGACAACGTGGATCAGTGAGTGATGGTCGACTGCAGAATTGGCAAGGACGGATTCGGGGTCGGACACGAGGAGAGTCCCGGGTGGGGGAGTTATGGAAACCCATCGACATAGGTGTCACATCAAGTGGACGTCCTGTTTCTTCGACCGTCGGGGTGATAGAAGAGAATTATGCACGGTCGGTCCTCCGGTGACGTAGACGATGGAGGAATATAATCACTAGTCTTGCACAAAACGGGGCTGGTGGTGGCCGTAGTACCCAACACGAAGGTTGACAAGTGTTCTGTAAGCCCGTCGACGCCATTCATGGAACAAGGGGGGGAAAGGAAGAGGGAACAGAACCATTGCCGCAATTCCACATAATGGGTTGCCGTTTTCGAAATACCAGGGCAGATTCAAGGTCACCAACCTTCCGAAGCTCAGACGATAAACGAGGATAGTTGTAACACGCTGTTCAAGATTGTTCATGGAAAAGAAAGTGAGACATGAGGTTCGTCACCCTCTGAGGGGAACGATCATTGGATGATACGGCACTTGAATCAAAGTGTTTATTAATAGGACACGCGAATCCGAAACGCAC
The DNA here is from genome assembly GCA_038089915.1 of Sutorius australiensis. Taxonomy (NCBI): domain Eukaryota; kingdom Fungi; phylum Basidiomycota; class Agaricomycetes; order Boletales; family Boletaceae; genus Sutorius; species Sutorius australiensis. The sequence goes on from JBBPLR010000822.1 coordinate 7,907, forward strand.
CAATAAATCGGAGCACGTCGTATACACTGTACGGATAGTGGGCGGATTTGTCAAGAAAAGGCCGGCATCTCATAACCGGTTAAACAGGACGCAAGCGCTTGGTGTGTAATTTTGGAATGTGGTTTTACAAGGGCGGTGGGAAGGGGAAAAGAAAGAAAGAAAGCACTTTCTTTGGTGCCAGAACAGTGTCGGGTGTCGCACAGGGATGGAGAATCCCGATACGCTAAACAACATAGAAAGTAAGGATATTGGATTGGGATGCTGGAGGCTAAAAGGCTCTTACCGTAGAGCCGATCCTCAGTTGAATGCAATGATGCTGGCGCCAGCGGAACAAGTTGCGGCTGGTGATTTTTCATGTCCGATAGAAACAGAAACCTACATGATTGGAATAAACGTGATTAAATTGGTGCTTATCCCTGAGCAGATCCCGAAGAGCAGCTGGGATTCCAAGTTGGCAATTTTTATGGGGCGTCGGTGCAGGAAAGAGTTCTTCGAGTCTTTCGGTGTACCGTTCACTGTCAGGGGTGATTGAAAATAGTTGGTGTTGCCAAGGATAGCTTGCGAGACACGTCTACCGCCCTCACAAAGCGGTGTCAGGAAAAAGCGCACAACTTCCCACAGAAGCCGTGTAAAGCCATGAGCCTATCAGTTACATTGGGTTACATGCTTGGCAATCCTGGAGTAAAACAAAGTTACCGCCCGTTCTGGTAGTTGCCCGTAGCACGATGTCCGTGACAGGCCAAATCGCGAGGTGCGTCTCCGAAACAGTGGGTGACTAGCAGAGAAATCATTACTTCTTGAACGTCCGGCTCGTGAAGTATCGAACAAGGTGTTCACCCCATGTTCTTGACCGTATTAGATTGTTCGAGCGTCCGTCGTATGCGTCGCGGTTCTTTGCGGGACTGAGTTTGGACTCCACATGATAACGAAAGCGTCGTGGAAAAGTCGTCTCGCGCTTCTCACTGGATGTCGCGCGGCTGGCGAATGTGGGTCAATCAGCGCAAGGAAGTAACAATCTCCAACGCCATCTTTGCGGTGACCATACTCTTGCCTCTCTTCGCTAGCCCATTCTTCCGACTTCCCGAGTTCGCGCCGCCGCAGGTCATCTATTCAAGAGACCTTGTACCTCTGCTGCTTGCACCATGGGCGTCCCCGAGTAACTTTTATCGCGTCCTCTCGCGTCTGCTCCAATCAGCCCTGCTTTTCCGCATCCAACACGACGGCGTTATATTGCCTTGTTATCTCTTTTGGATCGCTATCGGGCTATTAAGGACTCTAGTCGGTTTCTTGCTCTCTAGAAGCGTAGGTTGGACCTACCCGCGCCTGTTCAACCACTGGGCACTCTACGAATCGAGTAGTGGATGTGGACCTGCTCTCGTGGCATATTTGATCGGCTCTGGAGTGCGCCCAGATCTCAGTCTGTTGCTCACGCATCTCAGGGAGTACGGATGGGAAGTGACCGAGTCACTTTCCTCGTTGGTCGTATGCGCGTTGCTAGCGGGATTGGATTACGCTCCATGGACGTATGGCGTAGCTATTGGGCTCGCCGTCCTCGCCATTATCTGTCGCCCGCTCTTTGCCGCCGCTCACTCTCCAGAGACGCCATACTCCCATCCCGACCCAGACTTACACCAAAGGTCACCTAAAATCCACCCCCGTGCAGGTATCCAGACGGCTCTCTTGCTTCTCGTATTCCTTGTATTCTCGAACGCCACGTCCGCATTCTTAGCAAGTTCACCCATCCTAGTCGCACCCCCGTCAAAGGATGGCGCGCCGCTCCTTGACATTCTCATCCTCTCGCATCCCAGGCCAAACGATACTCCCCCCTCTCCCGAGGAACTCTCGATCCTCTCTCAAACGATCGCTTCGTACTTGCCATACGTATCACCATCCGTAGCGCTCTCCGTTTTCACACACGTAAATCCATCGACACACCCCTCTTTTACGGATGCCCAAGAGCGTTTCGAAGATGCACCCGTCACCTTTTTCGCGGATGAAGATACCCATAACAACGCGTACCAAGGACAGTATCTCCACCTCGCAGAGGCCTTCCGATGGACCGTCGAAAAAACCGCAAATACCGCCGAATGGATCATGCTCATCGAGGACGATTTCCCTCTTTGCGGGGACTGGGGATGGGAGGGGTTGTTACGCGTCGTGCGAGAGCTGGAGCAGGGACACAATACGCCCTCTCCAGAGACGACGAAGATGTGGGGCGGGTTCATAGGAACCGGCGGCAGGTAAGTAGCCGTTTTTTGTAACTTTGACATGAGTCTCACAACCCAACAGTGGTTTGATCATCCATCATACACTCCTCCCGATCCTCGCGCACACGCTTCGCTTGCACGCCTTCATCGATTCGCCATTCCCCGCATTCATGACACGTCGTCCCCCGGACATCATTATCCAAGACTGCCTTCTCGGATTCGATCCACTATGTCCCAGCGCACTGCCTTCCAAAGACAGAGCCGAAGGTGCATGGTTTGTTTCCAGGCCGCAAACTATGGTGATCACGTCGCGTCTCGTCATGGACCACATTGGTGGACATGCAAGCACTGCCCTCGGGAGGATGTACGATTCGCAAAAATGGAGATGCGGTTGGAGACATCCGTTTCATGGTCGCCCAGAAGTTCTTGTAGTACCCGTCTCATAAATCTCGGAATATCATCTCTTTATTTTTGTACTGCCATGTACACTACCTAGAATGACGTCCTCTTGCAATTCTGCTGTTTACTCCAACCGCACGAGGCATCTAAGTGGTCCAAAAGTTGTCTCCATAGTACAGGAACAGCTCTTCCCCTGCCTTGATCTTTCTCTCTACAGAACATTCCAATATTCATTTACAAAACAGTCTACTAGCACTTACTTGTGAAAAATCCAATTTGATGCTCTCCATTGACCACTTTGGCTTTTTCCACGTAGTATATGTCAGTCGTTGTGCTGTGGTCAGCTGAAATACATACTCTTTGCTTCCACATTGTCCTTGCCATCCGGCATGTGGTTCAAAAATCTTGTGGCATTTCCAAGGTGGGCTGCATCAAATATAGGTAAACTGATACCCTCCCTCTCTGGTGTGACTTCAAACAAGTAATTCAGTTGGGTATACTTGGAAATTTCACTGTGAAATGGAATGTGGGGATTTGAATCA
>JBBPLR010000823.1:0-12439 GCA_038089915.1 Sutorius australiensis
GCTGCTCGCGCAAAAGTGAATGTATTATTGTTTGATGGCTCGCCGTGGAGGGTGGCCGGACGAGAAAGGATGGTGTTGCCAAAAGGTGGTACTGTGGATGAGAGGGGAAGCGCTGCGTATGAGCTAGCCTGCTCGGAGTGGTAAAAGCTAGAAGGGTAAGACGAAGTGTAAGACGGCTCTGGATACGTAGGAGCAACGCCGTGTCTCGTGACGAATGCGTTGTTCGCGACGTGTCGGGACGAATTTTGATACGATACGGTGTCGAACCTCCTCGAGAGTATAAGAGGTCGCAGAGGCCGGGTAACACTGTGAATGGTACTCGGTCTCGCAGCGAGGGTGGAAGAACCGCTAGTTGAGGCTTCGCCGTAGCCAGCGTCTGGTGCAGAATGGAGCCCGTTGGCAAAGGGATATCCCATAGACGAATGTGGAGAGAGGGATGAGTAGTACGCGGGTACAGAACTGGTTTCTGCGGAGTAGGATGCTCGATCATTGCTCGGAATCGTTGCCTCCGGGGGGACGGGGGGCGAATGGGGATGCAGTATCAGTGCCGCCCCATCACCCTCCTGATGCGGAACAGGTTCGCGTCTCTTAGCGCGTTTATCTGGTACATAACCGTGATACCGTTTCCTGTGTTTAATCAGGACAGAATCACACTTTGACGTGTATCTACAAGGCCTCAAGGTCGAGGTAGAACGATCTCGAACCATGTCGGGACATTTAAATGCCGGCTCCTCCGTGCTAGAGATAAGTGAGTGACCCACGACAAAAATGATGTAGTAGCGACTGACTGAGAATTTAGATGGATCGTCAAACTTTTTGCATAGAGGGTAGAGAATGTGCACTTCGGGTGCGGGCAGTGGCGTATTCTAACCGAGTTCGTCAGTTCAACATTCGTCGTATCGTGATGTTACCCCGGCGTACTTTGATGGATCATTATGTTCCACGATGTGTTTCTTAAAGTCACATTTTTTACTGAAGACGGCACCGCAACCTGGGAAGTCGCATGTGAATGTCTGGAATGGATCGGTCAGTCCGATCCTCGGATAAGGTGAAACTGGGAGCTTACCTTGCCCATTTCCGCCCCATGGATGAGTGGGTCAGTAGACGGAGGGTACCAATATCCTCAGAGGATAACGAGCGGCCGCGAGACGAACTCTAGGCCAGTGAGACCTACCGACCTTTATAGCGACAGACTCTAGACACAGTCACACCGGTACCTACCTTTGTCGAGAATCCACATTCATTGTCTGTCCCATTGAGTTCCCAAAGTGAATGTCCACCCAGACCCTGTGTTGGAAACATGCGTAGTAGACGGCGAGACCACCTCGCACTACCCCCTTGTAGACAACGGAACAGGACAATGACCCACGCTTGGATGTGCTGCAACCGTACGCTTTGGCCACATTTCTTTGTAGCTTGACTCTGAGTCATGCTTGGTGGAGTGGCGGAAGATGTCAATTCGTGGCGTGCTTATGGCATCGTAGCGGCGCAGGTTACGCGCCAATCCCCGACTCATTGATACAGCACCAATAAGCACCAATACTTTATCGCTGGTAGTGTCAGCTCAAGACGAGGACTTCATTTATGTACAAATGGCTATGGAATATTGTCCTGTGCTACAATATTTCCACATCAGACTCAGCGGTCGCTGCCTTCTTCGTGGGTGACTGTCCCTCAAGCCCACTGTCACAGGCCCTCCTTTTACCTTTTGTCTTGGAGTCATGGGATCTCAACAGCGCCTGTTTGGTGTACAGATGGTACGGAAGGAACTTCATCTGCTTGAGGACAAGCTGATACACTCGAGAACCGTTGCTATTGTTGTTGTTGAAAGTCGGATTACCAATGATGTTCCAACTGGGAGAGAAACTGCATTAAAAAACGTTGTGAGATGAAAATGGAAAACACTTACAGCCTGAGGATCACTTCAATTTCAACAAATTGCCCATCTTGGCACTTCGCCTCATAATCAGCAGGGTTGATGCGGATACCGTGTGAATTGAGAACGTCGGGCATGACCACTTTTGCATTGGAAAGATCAGCATGTTCCCTCAGTAGGCCGGCATAGCGCCCATGAGGGTCAGGCAGTTGGGAAATACGGAGAATGCGTGAATCTAGACAGTTGAAAATATTAGATTATGTAAATATTAGACCGGGAGCAAAAACGCACCCTGGGCATTCTCAGAAGCCATTGCCATGGCAGCGGCCTGTGCCTGCGCCTGGCTGGCAGCCGCTCTCGCCTTGCTTGGACTCAAACAGCCTTTGGTTTCTATCATGGTGATCAGCAAACGTCATGCAGAAACCGATGTAACACTCACTTCCAATGTCAGCACGCCTGAGTTTTGGGGCGACAACTCTCCCTGTGGCCGGAAGATCTTTAAACAACAGCTCGGTCAGAACAACTGTCGAGAAATAATCCCCATGCCCAGGATCGTACGACCGCCAGAACGTAGTGATGTTAGGCCTTCTGTTGCCATCTATAAATTCATCATCAGAGTTTGACAGCTATGCAAAGCGAATGTGACTTACCCGAGGCTGAGCAGGTATCTTCGTTAGCATGGTGCAGATGCATAAGGATCTCCAACGCTGTATTAGAGCACTTGATTGCATCCGGAGGGCATTGATCCTCGTCTTCCTCGCTGAGGAATTTGAGCTCAAATTGCGCTCGGGTTCTCTTTAGCGAGGTAATCTCAAGCTAAATGACACTAACGTGAGGAGTGGAAGTTTAAACCCATGTAGGTACGTACACCAGTGGTCGGGAGATTGAAATATGTTCCAATTCTCCCAAATTGACCACAACGATCAATTTTTGCAGGGAAGTTCATGACGAACGGCTCGCCATTCCTTTTAACCCAGTAATCAGCGCCATCCAACATAACTGTTCGGAGAGGCCTAGGATTATTTTCGCCTGCGATGGTTTCAAGGAGCATATCCGATGCCGCATTTGGATGCCTGACGACATGGAGAAGCGAGTTCCACAATGCAGACGTTTCAGATGTTTGAGGGCGAGTAGGGGATTCAGGATGGTCACCCGGAATGTGAGAGGTTGTAGTTGGGAGGTCATCCGACAAATGGGTGTCAATAGTTGAAGTGGGAGAAGGGGGGGGCGTAGCCGACATTGCAACAGTCAACCGAGAGTGATGGGAAGGAGATGAGTCCAAGAAATGAGGAGTGGGAGTGGGAGCCTTATATACATGGAATCCAATGGCAAAATACGTTTACTGTGGATCCAAAGCTTGAAAAGCATAGACGAAAATATGAGCACGATACCCGTCAGGTTGTTGTAGCGTGCAAAGATCAAAATCTTGAACATCGGGTTCCTGAAAAGGAACCCCGTTGTTGGCGCGCCCATCGTAGTTCCAAATTCTGCCATCGGCACAAAAACGCGCGGAAAAGTGATACATGCCATGGTAGATAATTCCCGCCAGGCCATACCGTGCAACACCACGGAGATGTGGCACTGCGATAGATTTGCACGGTGCCACCGGGTAGAGCTCAATGCATTCAAAGAATAGCATCGACGGAAGTGCTGTTAAGCGGATGCTACTGGATATTGCCCCTTGACATCCAAGTAATGAATGAGGAGCTGGGTTCCTTCTCATGTGGCGAGTTTGTTGTGAATTGCACCAGAGGTAAAGCCAAGATTGGAGGTTCATGCTCTGTGGGTATGATGCGAAATGGGGATCCAACCATTCTAATGAGGTGCAGAGGGATGGAAGGGTGTGCAGGGGGACGAGGGAGGGCTCGATCGTTGATGTGGCTGTCGAACAGGCACAAACGAAGCCATAGGCACGGCCGGTTGGAGGCAGCATGCGGTCAAGAATTGCGGCACTAGAAGTGCCAACTTGACCCGTCCGCGGAAATACTACGGAATCAAGAGAACTGAGTCGGTCCCGAAACTCGTCTCGATACTTGTTGAACAAGTCCTGTCGAAACAAATTACCATTGCTTTCTAGAAGTGCCTCATATGCTTCGGCCAGTTCCTTGAGAGGATTACTTACATCTCTCCATCTTTCTCTCTCGATAGTATCTGCAGCACGATAAACATAAAAAAGGATCATGAACACGCTGTCATACGCACATGACCAGTTCTCCGTGGACCAACAGCAACCAGTGCTCGGTGGAGATGCTGATACGACATCCGACGGGGACGGTAATATAATGGTATGCGAAGACTGCGGAACCGGACTCAGTAAACAGAATTTTGATACGATACTCTTTCCTACATTGTTATTATCAACTTTGATTCGTTTATTGGATCGATGAAGGGCTGTGGCGTCGGAGGACATGTCTGAAACAGGGTTGTCATCGGTGACCTGTGATACCTTCCGTTTAGTGCTAGCATTTGGTACGTGACTGGGCTCATGTGTGTCCCAATCAAACTCGGGTTTTGGGATGAAGCCTTTGATGGATCGATCTGCTTCCGCATCTGGCACTGGTACCATTTCACCTACACGCACGCCATATCGAATGTAGGTATTATGTTCAAGTGCTTCAAATCTTCGCACTTCAATCAAGAGGTCAGACGGAAGCGGCTTATTAAGGTCATCAAGCTTTACCGGATGTGTCAAGTAGATCCCTTCTCGTGATGTTGCGCGTGATGCAGCGACATAAGCTCCAAAACCTCCCTCAGTAAGATTGACCAAGACTTTCTGCAATGTTTTACCTTGGGCAGAGTGGCCTGTAATAGCAAAGGCCGGTTGTATAGGAAGCTGAGAGCGAGTAACACGTATTTTCTCCTTGGAACCATCAGGTTTGTCGAGAAATGTAGTGAAACTCCAGGTGGTCTGAATGACTGGAAACCATGTCTTTGGAAGACCTGTTACATTAACTTTGCTATGCGGAAACTCGACCACTGCACACTTAGCATAAACAAGTCCGACCGGACAAGTCATGGTGGAGATCTTCCGTACAATCCCCTGGGAACCATTTGTAATACCGAGGTCTGTGGATATATTGCGAGATCGAAGGATGACAGGCATTCCTTCAAACAAAAGAATGGTGCCAGATAGTGATTGCTGTGTAGAAACAACATTGAGGTCTAGCAGATATTTGCGTTCCTCCAGAGAGAGTTGCTTGTGAGAACATTTGTCCCGTGCGAAGCATGTGACGATATCTGCAGTCTTGGGAGCCTCTGAGTAAACTTTACGCTGATTAAGTGCTTCTCTCACTCTGTTGGTAGTAACAATCGCTGCAGCTTTACAATTAGTATTAAGGCTCATGTCTATACCTTGACACTTCTCTGCTGACTTTACCACTCTAGAATTAAAGAGATCCACATCATCAAGCGAACACTCTCGAATCCGCAACCGCTGCACTGCCACTCCATATGCAGGATCACCTTTCATGCGCTGTTGTTCAGTAAGGTTGACTATCGTGTTGACTGTTTTCCATGCCAATCTTCCTAATCTTCTCCTCACTTCTGTGTCAGATTGCCCTGCATAACGTGAGATTGGTGAATACAATGGAGATCCGGCGACAGGAGGATATTGAAAGAAGTCACCCGCAAATATCATAGCCACTCCACCAAACCAAAGGTCGGGTTTTTCTTTTGCAAATCGAAGAGCATGATCAATATCAGCCAGAAGTTCTAATCCGGTAAGGGAAGCCTCATCTAGTAACACAAACTCAACATTCTTCCATTCTTCACGCAGTTTTATGCGCTCTTTTACGGAGATCATCACAGTGTAATCCTCGCAACCTTCTCCAGGATTCCTGTTCCCTTTACCTTTGTTCCTTGACTTGATCTTGATCCCTAGTCCCTTGTGTATTGTCATACCATTAATCAATGTGGCCGCAGACCCGGTAGGTGCCAAGTAACGGATTATGTGTCCACAGCCATAATGTTCCATTACAGAATGGACTGCATTTACGACATACGTTTTACCGGTTCCACCAGGTCCTGTCATAAGCATAGTAAGTTGATTCTCATCTTTAGCACATTTTTTGACATATTTCTCAACGAAATGCTGGGTGATAATTCGATATGCTAACCATTGTTTTTCATTCAGCCCTCGTTCTTTCCCAATCGTTGTTATCAATTCACATGGAGTTAACTTCTTGGCCATAGAATTGGAATTAGTCGCACTTGAAGCCACTGTTTCTGTGACAGGGCAAGGTCCAGCAAGAAATTTGCACTCATGGCCAATCTGGGTTTCACCGACTTCCATAGGTCGCTGTATCTCAACTTGTTGATCGAGATTCAAGACATTTCTGCGTGTCGTAGCAATATTTAATTCTTGTGCCTCAATCTCCTTCTTCCATTGTGCCATCATTTCCATTGTAATGTCTGGCAATGCAATGTCAATGCTGTCGGTCTTTGCTTGATTCTCACTGACAGCATCTTGTAAGGTATCACTTTGGACATGAACATCTGACTTACGGTCCAACCAACCGGCCTGTTGTAGCAAGAGTACTGTCTGTGTGACATGAAAATCATCTCGAGAACGTCGAGTGGCATTTGCATTGTTCTGGCAAGCTATATCCAAGTTGTCATCAATCCCTTGCACTAAATGATCAGACTGTGAAGATGAAGTCTTGATCATGTGTTGAGCTTGTTTACGAAGTCGGTCTGCATCACGCTCATCTTCACATTCATGGATAGCTTCCCAGTTTAGCATAATGGAACGGCTATGTTCAGAAAATTGGTATGAATGGAATAAGCTTTCAGGATCCTCATTGTCTCCAATCAAAGGAACATCACAACTGAACGGTTTAAAATGACTCAACATGAAGAGCACCCAAGCCTGCTTATTGTTCGAGCGTGGAATTGAAGTTCCTATCACTCGGGGCACCAGATCATGGTTTACATCTCTGCAGAAATCATCAGCAGTGTGTTCCAAGAGCTCGTGCGTCAAGTGTAATGGATGAGCAGACTTCAGCTTATGTCTTCTCATTACACCCAATCGTGTTTCGTGTGTATTCTTCACACACCTGCTCCTGGCCTTTGTCTGTAGCCGAATACACCTCACAAAATTGTAAAAATTCATATGTGCCAGAGTGTCTGCACGGAATAAATAGTGATCAATTTGGTTTGCTTCCCTAAGTTTACCATCTGGATCAGTGGAAATACGAACTTCTGAGCGTTCAACATCATCATCACTATCTTCGTCATCCAATGAGTTTATAGAGAGAGTACCTTTCACATACGAGAGTAATAAAGATGAAAGCATAGGTACTGAGGTATGGGAAGATATACTATCATCATGGCCTTGAATATACCGTGCTGCTTGCTGTGCATGTATCTGTTGCTGTCTATTGAATTGAGAAAGACACTTGTGTAACAAAGTCCTCGCACTGTGCGCTGTAGAGGACTTCTTGTCTGGATCTGTAGGAAGGCGAGCGACAGCACGTGACAACAATGACAACATCTCATATGTTTTTACACCCATCTTTGTGATATAGTCAGATATGTAGAACATGGCAGCCTTAGCACTCTTGCCAGACAATATACACTTCAGGTCATGGTTATGACGACAATAAACAAGAATGTATCGATTGTGGTAATTGACATCACCATCCCGGCACATTAGAACCACAGAATTGGTATCAGAATCAAAGTACGAGGTTTCAACAATTTCATGAGGAAAGAGAAATCGGCATTTCCCCTCATTACCATACTTATGACAGACAGGTCGGCATCGATGTCGCTGTAAAGCCTCACCACAACTTTTCACCTCAGATAGAAAGACTGACTCCCATTCTTTCAATTCGACATCTGACATGTCATTGTGCAAAGGTGGTCTAGGTGGACGTTCAATGCGAGGTTCGAACTTTGGATCGGTAGGAATTTCAATATCTGGCAGATGGTGCTGAATAATATCTTCAAAGAATGCAAAAAAACGCTTTTGAAAATCTTTGTCATGTAACCGACGATGAATCTCAGTAGGATTTGTACCTCCTTTCAACCAAAGGAGAAAATGGCCATGTAGTGATCCTCTTTCCGTATATTCAGTGGTTCCATAGAAAGCTTGTAAACGACCGAAAAGACCACCCTTCAGTGAAGATTGCCGTTTTTTATAATCCCATCCAAGCAAGTACTCGAAACAACACTGTACAGAAAATTCAAAGAAGTTGGCTGCAGAGACAGGGTCCTGAGCAAGGCGGATAGCACGATCACGAGCTGATACAAGGCGAGGAAAACGATCAGATAAGTCAATGGTGTGGTCACCAAACATCACTTGAAAGATAGGACTGTGAGCCACACTTGGATTAAACGTGAAAAAGAGATGAGGTAAACCAAAGTAACTGTAGTAGCTGCGAATTTCATTGCGGATGTATATTTTTGAAGCTTCAGATCCTGGGATACGTGCAGATATAGTGTTAACATGTTGCAATAGACTAAGGGCATTCTTCTCGTCATGAGACATATCTGCTAGCTTGTGCTCTTGCTCTAGGCGAGAAGCAACACGACTCAATAGCTCAGGTGAAATGGTTGTGAGCTTCTCAGCAATCCAACGAAAGCTTGACTTCTTGCATGTAAATGCCGTGTAAAGGTGAGCTAAACGGCGTTGATGGATATTTAGTGCCACAAAAAGGAAGCTTTGGTGATATCGAAACGATCGATCAGGGATATTAATCAAATACTGTGCTTGCTGTTGAAATGATAAAGATGTCAGTCTATTTTTGTCCTCAAACCCTCCAATGCCGTGTGGAAAGAGAGTCGGGTATAGCCCAGGGAAGAGATCAGGATTATTGTATTCATCGATGGCCTGAGATCCACGATGAACAATGAGATCAGGTGTCAAGGATGGTTGTGGGACAAGATTCCTCAGTGCTGATGCAGTGAAAGTACGACCACTGATTTTAACATTATCAGGGTCAGAAACACCCATCTTTTCAAGAAATGTAACAGGACTTGTGTTGGAACTAACATCATCAGGTGAATGATCACTGCACTGCTGATATACAAGTGTTGCAGGATGGTCCTCGAAACCAGCAGTTTCCTCATGGAAGACTGTCTTTGCATCTAATTCATGATCTTCGACAACACGTTCAGCAAGACCTGGAATGATGTCATTGTCAGGATAGAGTTGTACAATATCAGGATCGAGAGGGATATTTGCATATAATCGATTGTGAGATTTCAACCATAGTAAGAAAGCCCAAATCTTTGCCTTTCGTACACGAAATACAGCACCAAGTTGGATTGGATTGAATTTCCCCGGGCCAATGAAAATAACACTTAAAAGGCCGGTCACATCTGCTGGAGTACGTGGTAAGACTGAGGCAGTAGACACGATGTTCATATCATGAGCACATGTATTACCATGGAAGACTTTGGGTTGTGAAGGGTCAGAAGATTGGAATAGACGGGTGACATGGGCAGTAGTACAATATATTGCACATATTTTCTCTTCCACCCATGTGAGGTCAGTGAACATCACTGGCAATTCACCCCGATAAAGACCATTAGCAAGTGCTAAGCGGGGGATTTTTTTCTTGACAAGAAATGTGGAACAATCAGCACAGATGTTAAGCTTAGCTTTATTCACTTCATCGCAAACAACACCATGGCGATCCAGCATCAAACCGTCAAGAGCAGGATTGATATAGTTAAAATTTGGAGACAAACATTGAACAACGCATTTTTGGATGATAAATGGATCGCTCAATTGTAGGATATCCAAATCAAGCTTGTCATGAGGCAAATCGTAAGTTGCTGTGTTTCGCTGGTATTGACCACACACTGCGCATACCGGAGGCTCAGTCCAAATGGAACCATTGTAATACCGATTGAGACAATCAAAAACGATATCCTGGGGGACAACATTGGGCCATCCATGGTCATATTGAGCTGAAGCCTGCTGAGTGGCAGCAATACGTTCTAGTTTGTTTTCACGCCTGACAATCCTCATATTCTCACGTCGTCTGGCAACTTTCTGCAGCTCACCAGCTTTATGAATTGGAAGTGACCCTGACAAGGTATCAAAAATAATTGATCCGTACTCGTGCTTGAGTATCTTCTCCAAGTAGTGATTATCGGGTGCAGCCATGGTCACATCGGTCGGAAAGTAAGCGAGATATATGTCACACAGTGATTCTGCTCCAGCATGTTCCAAGTAACGAAGACGCTCAAGTAGATGCTGTATTAAGCCACTACAGGTTCGCCGGCGAGAACGGCCTACTATAGAAGGACGTCCCTCGGGAATCAAACGCTGGATAGACTCGCTGACAGTCTCCATGGAAAGCTTGTGGAGACGGTTCACTAATTCGTCATGAGGTAAGGAAGCCCAATCAACACAAGGGATGTAATGACGTGTAACACAGTCATTGTAGGCATATATAGGGTCGGGACATTTACGAAGTGCAGCAGCTACATCAGTGCCATACCGAGACTCGAAAAGCACAGATAGAAGTGACAGTGTAGTACGCATGCAGCCGACAGGAAGCTCTATGTCACTGAGTTCATTAGTGAGTTCGATAGACGAGCAAACACTGAACGAGGAGCAAGCTTGCATAAAATGGGCAACAAGGAATGTGACAAGGGCCTTCTTTGTCCGTGGTTTTCCCTTCTGTAACGACAAGTTCAAAAATGACAAAGTAAGTGAATTCATGTTCAGGCATGATAGATTGCGCTCATAGTCAGATTCCAAGTACCGAAACCAACTCGGCATCTCAGCCAAACGCTGTTCCACACACATGGCAACGGTCATTTGCAGAGAATCAAGGGGAGAATTCACTAGACCTTTCAATTCATGTAAGAGTAAGCAATGCGTATAATGTGCAGAAGCAAAGTACTCGCGGCTCTTTGTGAGACATGCATGGAACGGGGCAGGGAATATCTTCAGATTAGAATTGACATACGATACGCAACCGATAAACTCAAAGTCACATTTAATACAGTGAAGATGATGAGAGTTCAGGTTTTTCGACAACCAAGCAACAAAATTCATGGGTGTTTCAAAGATGGATAAATGATCACGTTCACGAGGGAAATATAGAGGATCATCATGCAAAGTTTCTGGCAGGCATGATGCCTTGTCAAGACAACGAGACACAGTACAAGCAAGCTTGTCAATAAACCTGAGTGAAACGTGCTAAGTAAGGTTATTGCGAGCAACGCATGACAGACACTCACATCTGAACGTTTCGAACTTTGAAGCCTTGCTCAGTACAACCGCGTTGTGGATGTGGAGAGCGATGAATCCGTAAACCCAATGAATTTTTGTAGGGTACAACAAAGAACAAACAGCACTTCTTATTTAGCGAAATGTTCCCACAGGTCCGTTTGCTTGAGATCGGTCACGATTGCTGCAGAGAAAACCCTCCTCCACTACCGTGGGAGTCGGGGATCGAGCAACCCTTCTGTTCAGTCACAGTTGTTCCAGCTTCTCGGATGTACTAAATTAACTTGATAGATCTCGTTGACCGTGGATCACGATAATGGTCAAAGCGCTTCTCATTGACATCACAACGTTTGACAGGGTGGTGTGGTCGTGCATAACCTGGCTCGCGAGTGTGGACCGGTAACGTATCTCAAAATCAAGATTTTACCGTTCGGTAATCGACACAGATTGGACACATCCTCCGGGTCTGAAACCCTGGTACCTGTCACACCGTTCCACAATTGGAGCGGGGACAATCTTGCCTCGGAGATCTTCCAACTTTCCGACCATACGCAGAAGGCAAAGTGTACGACCAGGGACGATATGCATTTTTCGTTCACGATGTCCTTGCCGTGGTGCACGGCCTGGTGGGAGGCTCATCTCGACGGCTGATTTCTGCGGGGTTCAAGAAAGATAGACACAATGACCGAATATACTTGACATTGGGAAGTGAACGAGTCGTTACTTTTTTTTTCTCTCCTGACAAGTTCCTCAAGCTAGTATCACCGATTGGGCACGGAATGCTAACAATTCTACCCTAACAACGGGCCTTGCATACGCCTAATCCACAGCGTATCGCTATCTCCCATGGTGCTCCACCGAGTTCTGTCAGCGGTTTGTGTTTGGTGCACCGGAGCGACCATTCTAATTCGGGACGGAAAAGGTTTAGAATGTGTCTCTCTCGGAGTCACACCCATTGTTCATTTCATCCACGTCGTGCCTAGCCTACACCGATGCTTTGTAGGTGCGCAAAACATCGGAATCCATATCCACATCAGTGGTGTCTTCTGAAAACACGTCCACAGAGCTCACGCGACATGTATATAATTTCCCCGTATCTTGGGGAGGCTCGAGTCCTCGTCTCCCTACTGGAAATCGGTCATTCTCTTGTACATCTTTTAATCTTTCTGTTCATACTCACTTCACGGAACTAGCGTCATGGGCAAGGTTTGTTTTCAGCTCGGTTTATAGAATATGTAATTGAGTGATTTCTTGCAGACGTACTCTTGCTCGTTCGCGGGCTGCGGCGAGGTTTTCACGAAATCATTCGAACTCAAAAAGCACGAATTCACCCACACGGACCCCGCCAGGTACGTTCAAGTTTCAAGCTTCTT
>JBBPLR010000824.1:0-12431 GCA_038089915.1 Sutorius australiensis
GAAAAAAACGAAAGTTGGTTTGGAAGGGAGTCGTCGAGGAGCTGAAGAAGATTCCGGAGCTGAAAAAGCTCGGTAAGATGGAGTTCGCCATTCAGGTGAAGGTGAGTATGGATTAGTATCACATTTCAACGAACTATTCACTAAACTAGAATCCAGAAATACCTGGATTGGATGCATCAGCAAGGCAAGCTAGCGAAGAAGAAACGAGGTCTTGGGTATGGCAGGGTCTGGACGGCTCGGGCTGTCATTCAAGAGACTCATCGGGCACAGATTAAAGAAATGATTGAAAATAAGCACAAGGTGAAGGCTGGGTCGAAGGAGATGCTAAAGCACTACCAGCCGACCGTGACCGAGCTAATCAAGAGCTTGAGCCGCGAAGAGATCAAGAATGCCGAAAAAACAGCCGATGAATGGAATCAGCAAGGGGCTCCGACATCGGCGCAGAATCGGTAAGTTATTTTCCTGATTTATCTGATTCCTCTGACACATCCGAAGGTTTGCGACCGGTGTTATCGCCAAAGTAATGAAGCAATTCGCCTCGGACATGTGGAAACGGGGTGGAGTCCAGCTTGTGGTCTTGACTGGATTCAAGAATGAAAAGGACGAAGTATTTTCTAGTTGGTAAGCATCATATATGCTGGGCAAGAACCGTATCTAATTGTCCGAAGCTTCGACTTCAATGACGAGATTGGAAATGGGCCGAAGTTTGAGGGTTTCGGTACCTTCCAGGGCACATGGGACCGATACCTCTCCCAATCCTTTCTTTCCGAAGCAGCGAAAAGCAGTGACCATGAGGCCGAGAATGTGGATGCAGACACCGATGCCGAGGGCCTCGGCGTGAAATCTAAAGCCAAGGGATCCCGCTCGCAAAATACAACATTGGCAATCAAAATGGTCAGTCGGGAAGATGGAACTATTTGGGTCCCCAATATTACGGGAAAAAGCTGAGGAGACCTTCAAGCAATAGTCCGAGGCTTTTTGACTGCCCATTACCGTAGGTTATCATCTTCCAGGAATCTCACGACTAATCCAATTTTCCACAGGACGGGTGTGTAATAGCAAGACTGTGAAAGTACCGTTCAAGCAGCTCGGTACTCATCAAGGCCGAATGTTTCGGGAAGAGTACTTACCGCCAAACTTTGTATTTGACTGCGACCCAAGTCATTTCAAAGTCGGGGCTGCCAAGGAGTTCCTCGAACATATCCGGAAGCGGCAAAAACAGTTTCCGAAGAACATATTTCAATTTCACTACTGGTTGAATGCTCAAGGGGAGCTGGAACTGCCTGTGTCGGCTGATGATCAACCCCCGACCAATTTCTCGGTAACGACGTCAAATGAAACTCGGAGTAGAGGGAAACAGCGTGCGATACTACCTTCAAGTGATTCAGATTCAGATCAAAACTGCGGTATACATACACCCGATATACATTGTGCTAAAAAGCTTACTTTATCCTTTTAGATCGGTCAAACTTGGGAAATAACATGGATGCTCCTTCTGGTCCATCTGGAGTGTTTTCGGGCCTACCCAGCAGAGGAATAGCCAAGATGTTGAAGACATCAGATACCGATAAGAAAGGCAAGGGAAAGGCGAGAGAAAACACGCCCTTCCACTTCACCGAGACATCCGAGGCCGAGGCCGAGAAGGGAAACAATGGACTAACCAATGTGTCCGAGGCCGAGACAGATGATGTTCAGGGATTCCGATGGAAGAAAAATGACCGGAATCTCGGTTTTCCTAACGGTCCTCCAAGGAAGCCGAAACAAAGAGTCCGAGTGGCTGTCGATAAGGAGTCACACTGCGGTGATTCTTTACATGGTTCTCATCGTGCTTACCAGGAAGTCCCGGTAATAGATGCACCAGACCGAGGAATGGTTATTCCCCGGGAACCACCCCGTGGGATAGATGTTCGACCGAAGCCGATTATTAAAAAGACAGGAAACCCGCCGAATAATGTTAGACCGAAGCCGAGGGCAAAATCCTCCGATAACCCTGCAAATGATGTTAGACCGAAGCCGACCATCCATCGGGCTAAGGGCAAGCCTAAACCGACTCTCAAAAGGGCCGAGGCTTCGAAACAAGGTATGCTGCGATAATATAACATTAAATTTACCAAAAATAAATCGGTTATAGCAATTAATGATACGAGCGACGGATCGGATGTATCAACAGTCATAACCAAGCCACGAGCGCCGAAGGATATTGGACCGAGGGGGGAAAAGAAATCGGAACATGATGATGATGATATCGGAGTTCATCCAACGCTACGGCAAGTATATCCTGAAAAGCCCACAAATGTTGTTACACAGGATAGAAGATCAAATCATAGGCAAGATTTGAGGGCAGAAGTTCGAAGAAATCTGGCCGATGAGCCCGATCTGGAACAGTCACCAAAGCCAATATTGGATGCAAGAATGAATGCGGGTGCGTTGCATGACTTATAATGATCACATGCATCTGAAATTATGCAATAGAGCCGATGACCCCACGTCGTTCTTACAGGGCCAGAAAGGCCCCTTTGCCTCCTGATGCCGATGTTCGGAGCCCTGATACAAAGCCGAACCGAAAGCGAAAGGTACAGACCGAGCTCTCTATGCCGGTTTCAAAAAAACCGAGGTCTAGATAGTTGTAAAATAGGTGTTCTTGATGTCACATAATTTGTTTCACACTCGCATTTAAGTTGAAAAAGACTAGAATTTTAATATTGTTGAAGAAAAAAAACTACTAAGTCGGAATGACAGTCCGAATGACCGAGTATCTACAAGAGTCCGGTGTCCTTAAGCTACACGTCAGCATTTTTCTTCATCACCCACAGTCCTTCAGCTGTTTTCTGACGCCTCCATCTCCAAAGTGTCCACATCCATGGAAGTCGACTCATGGAGTTCCATTCTTGCGACTTCTGCGCATAAGAATGGACTCGGCCATTCGGTCTGAGGCATTGAAATCCGAAGGGCAGGTGCAGGCGAGGTGGGAGTCTAACAAACGTCACTTCTACCCCGAGGCGTGTCGTCCATGGCCGTGTCTGCTTGAGGGGTTGTCGGCGGAGTGACTTTGGTGTTCTCGGGGGATGGGGTTTGCTGCTCTGCCGCCTCAGGAGCCGGGGATGATGACGCATCTCGATAAGCATCGAGTGCGGCTAGACGGAGAGATGGGACCGAAATGGGCGGGAGGGGAATGGGGGGAATGGGTGGTGAAGTGCAAGGCGGCGCCGAAATGGTTGGAAGAGGACCGAGGGTAAGTGGAGCCGAAGTGCTAGGCGGCGCCGAAATGGTGGGGAGAGGACTGAAGGGAACGGGAGCCGAAGTCCGAGGAGGTGGGACTTGTGTCGGCATCGGGCTGTCTACCCGACTGGCGTTCTCCGTGTCACCGATCTCACCACCCTGATTTACTGGCCGCTCCTGCTCTGATGAGGGCCCCGCTTGAGGTTCCGAGGTTTCTAAAGCCTGAGTAATGGCTCTCTCGAATGGATTTCGAATGTGAGATGACCGAGTCCATACCTGAGTTCCGGTTAGGCGTTCCATTTGCATCAGAACTTTCTGCAGCAGCTCGGTGCATGTCGCCAGAGATCCTTCTAATGTGTCGACCCGGTTCCGAAGCTTTATGTATTCTTGTTGCAGGCCTTCTGGGTCGTTCGGGACCACGTAAGATTGTCGGGGTGGTACCCGAATCACAACGCTCGGCAGGGCTAAAATATGCGGATGTTAGCTAAACGCCCCCGAAATGAACCACTACTTACCTTTCGTAGCACCTTTTGGTGGACCAGTCTTTAACACAGACCCCTCCGCTGAATTCCCTTTGTTGGGCGGTTGTGGCTTAGCCCTTTTCGATGGCCGAGAGCCGGCCGAATCGTCGGGATCGACCGAGGAGTTGGCCGCCGAGGTCAAAGTGGTAGGGATGGACTGCTCACGCTTCCCGGATGCGGGCCTCGACTGAGATCGAGCCTGCGAAGTCGCCTTGCGTTTTCGGTCCTTTGCAGCAACCGAGTATTTTCGACCTTTGAAGAGGTTGCATTTTACCTTGCGCGCCCGGCAGTACATGCAGGTTTGGTCGGGATACCCTGTGCATCGGTCCTCGCGTCGTGCACATTGCGCGCAGGGAGTCGGATTTTCTGGGGCCTCATGAATATCTTCTTCTTCGATCACCTGGCGATCCGAGCATGCTCGGCTAGGCCCGCGTGACTTTCGGCCTTGGGATGGCCCATCTCGTCCGATTTCCTCGGCCTTCACCTTGCGTTGGATCGGGCGACCTCGACTTGATCTATCTTCGGATGTTTGCGGACCCTCATCGCTGTCACCTATTTTCTCCCTCTCCAACACTACCTCGACCGCCTCCTGCTTTATCCGTTCGGACCCGGACTTATCTTCCGTAGTCTTCGGTTCCATCTCTCGCTTTTTCATAATTGGGCGTGGCCGAGGCCGAGGCTGGGTGTCGTCGTCGGTCGCCTTCCCTCTGCCCTTTCCCCCATCCTTCGCTGACCGAGGCTTGGTGTCTTCATCCACCGCCTTCTCTTTTCCCTTTCCCTTTCCCTTTACCATGCGATGATCCGCATCCTCGTCAGCAAGACTCCCCTTCTCCTTTTCATTTCCGCCAGTTGCTGGGTCTCCCATGGTGATGTCGTTCGGGCCTGAATCGAGATCATGCACGACAGATTCGTTCCCGCTTACCGAAGGCAGCGAAACGTCGGTATCAGCGGGAGCCAAGCTTGTGATCTTGGCCCGTGCTTCGTTTGTCTTCAACCACTCATGGTCGGGATTCGACTGGGTGTTTTCTTCGATAATCTGTGACCAGTTCGGCCACCTGCCCTGGCACCCGGCAAACTCCATGTCGCAAGCGATAACGGAGAGGGGGATGCGGTCGGCTCCTCCCACGACTGCACGAATCTTCTCCTACGTTTCATCGTTAGTATGACCCAGAAGATTGTATGTTTTTGACTTACCAATTCACCCTTGATGATTTTGATGCACTCGTGCCAAACTACAGGTAGTTCGCTCCCATTGATGGATGGATCGAACACTTTCGAGCTGATGACGGATTGGATGGCATTGGTCGCCTCATCCACGATACGTTGCATTGGGTTTGTCATAGTGGTAAATGTGTTGTGCAGGATGATAGATGTTGGATGGCAAGAAAGGTCCCAGCGTTTCTGGGTTGAGGGTAATTCGGAGTTGCCCGATTCCCCGAACGCGGGACTCCGACCTGGCTATTGTCCACAATTCATTTGCTGTAGTGACCGACGGCTATGTGGTAATCAAAAGTCTTTCTCACGGTTCGTCTTTCCGCTGTCCCACACATCAAAACAACGTTTCACATCACCATCCTACGCATACCGAAATGGTAAAGACTCTCAGATTTGTGATCCCAGGTAAGTGGCTCACGAGTCTCAGCATCAAATAACCGTCTAAAGTTATAAAGCAGAACCCTTTATATATAGATATGATCCTCCAGCTTCTTCGGAAGCATCATGTTCTGAAGTGGGTTCGGACTCTCAACAATGAAACAATTTCGGTGAGTGGCATATTGCATGCTGTGAATTTGCCTCACCTACAGCCAGCTATTGCCGAATCTTCGGATGTACGACCAGCTAACGGCATACCGAAGCACAAGGGGGCCGATACGGATAAGGCCAAGTTCTTGGAGATGGAAAAGGCCGAATCTTACCAGCTGTGGCGGGTTCAGATACCTCCTTCCAGTGAGGGTTTCACAAATATTATTGATTTGATTGTTTATGTTGAAACAGAGCACCGCAAAAATCGTCCACGTATGCAAGCACGCAATCCATACCAGCGACCGCTGAACAATTTCCGTGGTGAGTATTGCATTTCTATAACTTGCTGTTGCACCTCTGAGCGAGATATCCAGGCCAGCAAACTTCTCGGCCACGCTTACCCACCCCGACACCAGTTACGCCGAGCATGCCAGAGGCCTCATCGATGGTCGAATGCAAGATGGCACCTTGGTTCCATGGTCAAATGCGCACGCCGCCTCCTTACAACTCCACATCCGACGGGCAACATCGGTCAGATCCAGTGACAGAAATGCTGAACCAGCCAGAAGCTGAGAATGCAAGATCAGGCTCTGGTCTCAATGCGCCAACTTGGTTCACAGGGCGTATCTGCACGCCGCCTCCATACGAATCGGTGCCCGAACATCATTCGGGCGAAGATATTTCGACACCATTGCCGTGTCGCCCTGTAATCCCACAGTTGGCATTGAATTCATGTCCAATGATACCTTCATGGTTTACTGGGCATATTTGGATGCCACCTCCATACGAGCCAATATCTGAAGAGCAACCGGAACCTGCCGACGTCGGTAAGTCTTTCCCCACTCTTGGATACACAATCACTTACAGGCTCATAGTCATGTCCGATGTTTCTATGGATATATGCAGAGGTTTGGAGAGTTCCCCCATGGAGCTGAGGTCTTCATTTGCAGCTCATGAATGTTCGCCCTCACCATCACGTTTGCAATCCCCCTTTCCTTGGCCGAACGAAATCATCTGAGATGTGCACAATCTGGACCGTGAAGATTACAGGCGCCATCAATTAACCGTCATGTGATCTTTGCTTTACTCGGATCGTAAGTCATATGTCTCTTTCCAAATTCATTCATTAACATATGCTTGTGTCACAGGTAAACTTAAAGATGATACCGAATGGCGAAACCTTGTTGCTGATGGAGTGGAAGTTGACAGAGTACCATCTTTCGGTGAGTGGAACAATATTTTATCACGGAATAACTTGGTAATAGCAGACCTAGTCTTCAGCAAGTTCAGCGAATTAACCCGTGACCAAGGGATGCATCCGAGCCGAGATCAGAGTCGTGACCCTCATATTCTAGCGGCCATTCAGGTGTTGGCTACAAAGTTCTTTTCGGCATCCACAAGGAGGGTCAAGTTGCTAAAAGAGCACATTGAATTGCTGGAGTTGCTGGAATCCTTGGAGAAGCTTCGGTAGTATCCATTTATCTTTGTGTTGTAAAGTACAGTAATCCATTTATCATGCTTGTGGAACTTGGTGCCATGATCTTTATGTATACCTGATCAATCCACTTGAGTTTGGTCACTATCCCTCACATTCATTATGGCCTCTTCTTTACTTGTTCTAGGTACCAACTACCCAGCTTGTGCCTCTACCTATATCTCTCAGTCTCGGTACCATCCACCTATGTCAGGCCTGTCAGCACTTCTCATTACTCCGTCTGTGTGGCAATCCTGCAGCCCAGGCCCACCTGTATCTCTCGGTCTCGGCAGTAACTCTCCCCTCTCTCGGTATCACCCTCTCACCTCGGGCCTGCGCATACCTTTCGGTCTCGGGTTCGGTCTGGTCTGCTTGTCTCGGGTCTGCCCAGACCTCTCCCTTTCCCTGCCATTAACCCAACTCAGGCCCACATGTACCTCTAGTTTTCAGTTCCATCCTCTCATTTGGGGCCCACCCACATCAATTGGTCTGTATTGCAATCCCAAAACCCCAGGCCAGCCCCTTCCTCTCGCTCTCCATATTATCCACCCAGCTCAGGCCCGCTTTTATCGCTCGCTCTAGGTATCACATACTCTCACCTCGGGACCGCCATATCTCTCGGTCCCTGTAGGATCCGCCTGTCTCGGGCCTGCTCCTAACCATCACGCTCTGCACCATCCACACATCTTGGGCCTGCCTGTACTTATCGCGCTCCATACCATTAGCCCCTCTCAGGCCCGCCTGTATCTATTGTGCTCCATACCATCTGCCCTGCTCGGGCCTGCCGGTACCTATTGCGCTCCGTACCATCCGCCCTGCTCGGGCCTGCTGGTACCTATCACGCTCTGTACCATTTGCCCCTCTCGGGCCTACCCGTATCTATCGTGTTCTGTACCATCCGCCCCGCTCGGGCCTGCCCGTACCTATCGTGCTCCATACCATCCACCCATCTCGGGCCTGCCCGCACCTATCGTGCTCCGTACCATTCACCCATCTCGGGCCTGCCCATACCTATCGTGCTCTGTACCATTCACACATCTCGGGCCTGCCTATACCTATCGTGCTCCGTACCATTCACCCATCTCGGGCCTGCCCATATCTATCGTGCTCTGTACCATCCGCCCCGCTCAGGCCTGCCCGCACCTATCGCACTCTGCATCATCCACCCATCTCGGGCCTGCCCGTGCCTATCGTGCTCTGTACCATCCGTCCCGCTTGGGCCTGCCGGTACCTATCGCACTCCATACCATCCACCCATCTCAGGCCTGCACGTGTTGAAAGTGTAGTGTAGATAGACTACCAAACTGTATTAGGTAGCATTACATAAGCATCGCTGTACACTATATAGTTCTCTCAGCCATGTCTGAGATAGAATAGGAGTTTCAATTCTTCTTACACTTGAACCACCACCATCTCTGAGCCTCAACGCCTCACCCATGTAAGTGTTACAACTCTCGGTACAGATATCTCTGCCCTCGGTACTAGCAGCGGTCCTGGCTACCACCAGCACTGTAGCTAGTTACTTCAACAGGTTATGAGCCCCAATGGGCACGTTCTGATGCACTTTGCGCTCGAACGTTTCTTAACCAGAGTACCTCACTTGGTGGTGATGTGATGCGCTTAGCGCTCCATCAACTCCTTCGTTCAGTGCATCTGATGCGACTATGTCGCTCGACACCTCTTCTGAGCGCTATATGCGCCGCTGAGGCATGCACACATACCTTTGGACAAGGGGAGACTATGTCTCTCTGAGGCCGGGTCCCTGAACGTCTCTGACGCGGAATATCCGCTCCCTCTTCCTTTTTCATTCTATGTTCTCGGATCGGGCTGACGCCCTCATACCCATAGACCTCAATCAAAAATGTCCAACCAACTTTCTATGCTTGTCCCAGTCCTCAACGGTACCAACTACAAGCAATGGGCTCAGGCAATGGAGTCCTACCTTCGTTTCGCAGGTGTCTGGCAAACCGCCATGGTGCACTCCATCCCAGATGACGAAGGAACGACCGATGGAGAAATCCAACGCTATGAGCGCTGGTGTGACGACAATGACAAAGCTCTTGGAGCCATTCATCTCCGAGTTGAAAAATCACTCATCCCTAAGAGCTCCGAAGATGAGAACAACAATCTCGCCAAGTCTCTCTGGGAGAAACTCAAGAGCAAGTACGCCACCACAACAGCCGCCAACACATACATCAAGTTCCGCATCCTCCTGGACCTCAAGATACCCGAAAATAATCACCCTGCACCTGCCTTTGCTAAGTTCAATGCTACCATCTCGTGCCTGGAAGAGCTCTCATACCCGATCCCGCATAAGCTCGCCCACATGTTCATTATAGCCAAACTCCCCAAGTATGCAGAGTTCATCGGGCAGCTCCTCAACGCTGCCACCGCTACTACCCCTGGAGTCAACCCTGAGACCCCTCCAGCTCTGGAGGATTACGAACAACAGGTAACAGCCGCGTGGGTCAAACACCTCACCACCCGCCCCGCCCAGAATAGGGCGAACGGCAACTCTCATCAGGCCAACAAGGCCAGTGCAGTCAAGCACAAGGGGCCAGTGGACCCCAAATTCCGCCAACAGCAGCAAAGCAGTCAACAACAATCGCAGCAGGGACAGCAGTCCCAACAAGGCGCTCCCTCTGGGAGCAATACAGGTAACAACGGCAACTCGGGCGATGCCGAGAAAAAGGCTCGCCATGGCAAACGCTCCAAGGAAGGGGAGCAGAAACAGAAGGACCAGAAGGAGAAACATTCTGCTAAACAAGCTGAGGCTCAAGCCTCTTTCGCTTTTGCCACTGGCCTTCACCCCCATTCCTATATACCCGGCGACCAAATCACTCTCTCACCACCCTCGCCCACCTTTACCTCGCCTGCAATCGACCCGCGGCTGCTCTCGCAGATGGCCAGTGTGACCCATTATGGTCCACCCACCTTTCCTCACGTCCAGAACTCACTGGACTTACTCTCTCGCATGGGCATATCGCCCTCCATCCAAACCATCCACAATGTGGACGACATTGCCAACCACGGCCTCGAGTATCACTCGCAGCGCCCCACCATCTCTCTCCCTCGTCGCTGCTCCCAGCATCAAGGTACCCTTTCTCCCTCTCTCTTTTTTGACGACGACTTATTCGGAGTCAATGCCATCCCAGGCCAAATCATCGGAGGTCACTCCTCCTTCACTGGCCCGATGGAGATCAAGGAGGTGGAAGTCATTCCCTCGCCCCCCCGCCGACGACGACGATGTGTGGACAATATACCACCCACACCTCCAGTTACGGACACCCTCCTGGAGAGACTCACATCCCTGCCACCCCCGCTCCCACTCACCACGCCGCCATCCCCTCCCCAAATCACCACTTTGGAGGAGATCGATACCATCTCCCTAGGGGGAGAAGAGCACGATGAATGGCTGGACGAGTTCTACAAGATGCATGGACTGGAACCCGAGCAGGACGAGTACATCCCCTACTCTCTACTTGACCCCGCTGACCTTGCCTTTGCACAGACTTATGATCTGTGGCAAGTAGATACCGCGTCGTGTCTTGTAGTAGATAGATTAATGGACACATCTATCACTCACCAAGCTAATTGTGTGAAATGTAAGGGAAAAACGAAAGAGATCGATCAGTACAGAGATCATTGGATCCTGGACTCAGGTGCTTTGGCACATTACTCATCAAACCTCGACGATTTTGTCGAGTATGTACCATACTCAGAACCCAGAGCCTGCGCTATCGCCTCTGGAGAAGCTGCCATTCTTGGCCAAGGCACTATTATCATAGAATATGAAGGTCATCCTGTGCAACTATCGCCGGTAATCTACATGCCTACATGCCATAAAAACCTTATCTCAATGGGGTTGTTACTGAAAGATTGCACCATTCAGCTGCGAAATTACCCAGGTCACATTGACCTTTATCATAGGAAGATGAAGCGTGTCATCCTCTCCTTCTCCCAGTATAACAATACAATGTACTGGATACATGCACCAGCTGTTCGGCAACAGCTTTGTCAAACTGCCAGTTCACTTAATGCCATTGACTTTGATGTCATTCACTGGCGACTTGGACACGCTTCTCGTGATGTGATCAAAGCTGCACGAAAGCATATATCGGATTTCCCAGAGATTAAAGTGCCCGAAAAAGCACCTCTCTGTCCTGGTTGTGAGCTTGGAAAACAGCCCAACTGCTCATACCCTCAAAGTGAGAAGTGTACAAACGCTCCCTTTGAAATCATACACTCGGACTTAAAGTCCTATGAAGTAGAGTCGTACCATAAATACAAGTATGCCATCGTCTTCTTTGACGATTATACTTCCTTTGGGTGGGTCACCCTCTTGAAATCAAAAGACCAGGTGCTCCATGCCTTTAAACAATTTGTTGCGATGGTCTGGACACAGCACAACACTGTAATTAAAGGCTTCCGCTCTGATGCAGGCGGTGAATTCAAATCACAAGCCTTCAAGGACTTCCTTGCCGACAATGGCATCAACATGTTGCAATCGGCCCCCTATGCTCACCAGCAAAATGGACGAGCTGAACGCTTCATACGGACATTGTCCGACAAATCACAGGCGATGCGTCTTCACGCTTGCCTCCCTGATTCTTACTGGGAATTCTCAGTCAATCAGGCTGCGCACGTATATAATAGGACACCCCTAGCGCGTCTAAACTGGAAAACCCCCTATGAGTTGCTATTTCGCACTCTGCCATCGGTGGGACACCTCCGTGTCTTTGGATGCGGTGCATATGTACACCTTGCTGATGAGATATGCTCAGGCAAGCTGCAGCCTAAATCGCAGCTAATGATTTATATCAGGGTAGCTCCCGGGTCCGATTCTAATTGGATCTTCATGAGACCGAACAATGCCATCTTTACATCAGCACATGCCATCTTTACATCAGCACATGCCATCTTTGATGAGCATCTCTTCCCAAAGTGCCCTGGCGCTCGGCACCACCAGCCAATCAGCCGCCAACACGGGAACCCACCTCCTCATCATGAGAAACACTGCAGGCCACAAGCCGAATCGGATAGCTCAGATGAAGGAGAAGATGACTATGAAAGCGATGATTCTCGCTTCAAACGATGGAAGTCAGCACATCCTCAGAGACATGCAAGTCCCCCACGCGTGCCTACAATGAGTACTTCTCATCGCACACCTAGCTCACCAACCCAATCGGAACAACCCACGGAGTCTGAGGCTGAAGATTCAGTGTTACAGGTCAATTTTAGCGCCATTCTAAAGCCCCTATACTCGGGTTAGACACCCCTAAGCAAGGGCTAGACGCTCTACAGAAGGCTTGATGCCTTACTCAAGCTCCTAGACTTCTAGTGCCATTTAGATGTGCAAGCACATTCCAGTCACTAAGTCTATTATCTTATCTCGAAGATAAGATCAAGCTTATCAGCAGGACTGATTATCTTATCAGTCACATGGTATAGATTACCATTGTTGACATTATTAT
>JBBPLR010000825.1:0-12407 GCA_038089915.1 Sutorius australiensis
CAAGCTCCTTTTTGATATGATGCCAGAGGTGTGTTCAATGGGATTAAGATCTGGACACTGAGGAGGCCAATCCAGGATATTGATCTTCTTGTCTTCTAGCCACTTCTGAGCCTTATTGGAGGTGTGTTTAGGATCATTATCCTGTTGAAAAATAACATTCTTCCAAGGAACTCCAGATTTCCTCAAGCTGGGAATCAAGATGGCCTGCAAAATGTCCACATATTGATTGGCATTCATCCTTCCCTCAACCTCTGCAAGATGTCCAACACCTGCCCAACCCATATACTTCCATACCATGATATTTCCTCCTCCAAATTTTACTGTTCCTTTGCTTCACTGCCATCTCCCTCAGCACATCCACTGTCTCACACATGTAGTTGTTGTACAGGTCTATCCACCATTCCATGTCCTGACCCATGTATTTCCACTCATTCCTGCCCCCCAGATTGTGCATGTTGTGAGATATTGAGCAACATTAGGGGGTGGAGCATGAGGCTAGATGGAAAGGGTCTATGTATGGGGTAAGTGGGATGCTTGGGAATACTAAGGGACCAGCTCACGTTAGTGTCATGTGGTAGATTGGACTGAGGTAGTGGTCGATGTCCAATGGCTTATATACTGTAGGATATAAATACTTGTATCTAAATGGTAAGATACAGAATGAAGGGTCAAGATAAAGGAAAGGCTACTAGTGAGTAGGTATGGACAAAGAGAGTATAGGTATGAATGAAATAAATGTAACTACCCTGGCACAAAGATGGTGGTGTCCAGGTCAGTGAGGCCCTGTGCACAGAGAATGGAGGCAGATGGGCAAATGGGGCCAATGAGTGGCTGTATGCACACTTGTGTATTCCAATACTCCCCCTCAAGCCATGCAGAGTTCAAGTTTGGTTGCAAAGTGCTTGACTTTCAGTGATGGCAGGGCCTTGGTGAACATATTGGCAACCATGTCTGTGGTGGGACAGAATATGAGGCAGATCTTGCCTTCTTTGACAATCCAGTGGATGAAGTAGAAACAGACATCAATGTGTTTGGTGCAAGCATGATACTGATGATCTTTTGTGAGTGTGATAGCCAACTGATTGTCTGAGAAAACCATGGTGGGTTTGGATGGTGCTATGAAGGTATCTGTGATAAGGGAGCAGAGCCAGAGGGCTTTCTTGGCTGCATGCATTGCACCAACATATTCACTCTTGGTGGTGGAGAGCAAAATGATCTCCTGATGCTTTAAGCTCCAGGACACAGCCCCTCCATCAATTAGGAACATGTAACCAGATATGGCACATTGGTCCTCATGGATGCTGCCATTTGCATCAGTGTATCCAGCTAAGACTCTTTCTCCCCCTCCATAGGTCAGCTGTATGTTTTTGGTGCTGAGTAGGTACCTATAGATGCATTTGATGGCATCCCAATGTGTGAGCCCATGGTTGGACGAGAAGCATGAGACTTGTGATATGGTATATGAAATGTTGGGCCTGGTACCTAGTGCTACATACATCAGTGATCCGATGGCCTACTGATATGGGATGTGGTACACAGTGGCATGTTTGGTAATGGTTGATGGAGGTTGGGTAGCACTGAGCCTTGTGCTTGGCTCCATGGGCATTGAGATAGGCTTCAGGTCCTTGAAATTGAAGCAGCAGAGGATCAACTCTACATACGACTTCTGCAAGAGGGCAAGCATGCACTCAGGGCGGTTGCACATAACCTTGATTCCCAGCAGCCAATGGAGTTTGCCGAGGTTTGTCACCTCAATGAAATGGCTGAGGTTGTGCTTGATGGCCTCAATGAGCTCAAGTGCTGTTGCAGCAATGGTGCAGTCGTTGACATGAACAATGATGATTGTGTGTGTCACTGGTCCTCTTAATGAAGATGGCTTGGTTGACCTCACACTGTCTGAACTTCAGCTTTGTCACTAAGATCTCAACCAACCATTGGTACCAATGGCAGCTGCTCTGCTTCAGCCCATACAACATTTTTCATAGGCAGCACACATGATGTGGGTCATTTGTGTTATGAATCCTAGGTCATACGGGTACTCAAACCCTAACCCTAGTAATGACTCTCATGCCACATGCCTCATGTCTTTCGTTTCTGTAGTCTAGAACATTCTAATAAACACATTTATTTAATCTCTGTCATCATATATCTATATCCATAATACTTTACTCATGATATGTCATCACATCAGTCAGCATTCCCACTGATGTAGTCATAATTACTCATCATCTATCTAAACATGTACAAATATTGTAGTAGTATATAAACCTGAATCTAGCACTGAGAGAACTCAGTCAAGTTCTCTTCAGATTTCCTCCATCACTTGTCTCTAAGTCAGTATCTCACTGAGTAGTCTGGTCCTTTTTGGATTGGAGTTGCCACAGTTTGGGTCGGCATACCCAGGTGGCTGGTGCATATATAGGACCTTATAAAAAAATCACTGGATCTGATGAAGTGTTATTAGTGGATTTGGAAGGTAAGTGAACTCCAGGGTGCATGTTTCCAGATCATGGACATTTGAAGTCAGCAAGAAATTGTCAAAAAAAGGGGAGGGTGGGGGGTGTAGAGCACCATGAAAAATCATTGTATCTATTACATATTGCTAGTGGTTCTGGAAGGTACAAGAGGTCCAAAAAGCATATTTCCAGGTCACAGTCATGTGTCCTTGAATTAATTAATTGTCAAGGATGGAAAGATGATGTACATGTTATAAATAAACTATATATCAATCAACATCCATAGCATCAGTTCCAGAGGATGCTGGATAGCCTATCTCAATCCCACTATCCATTTCAATGTTACTCTTCTCTGATCATCCTTTGAATACTGGGCTGAGTGTGTCTTCACTTTTAGATGGTTGCTGAATGTGATAGACACAGGAGGACTATCTTCATGAGAGTGGATGTAGTGATCATGCATAAATTATGCTCTTTCTTTATTGGAGGGTTCAAGAACATTCCCAGCATAATCATAGAATGGCTTTGCACACTGGTGCAGAATAAAGTAGATCTGAGAATTTCCTTGGAAGCTATGCTGGATTGTTGCTAGATAATAGTCTGCAACAGTGACATCAATCCAGCTTTGATTATCCAGTGTGCCCAATTCATGATATACAGTATGCCAGAAGATAGCATTTGAAAGGGCTTGCAACAGCTTGTAGGTTTGGTTAAAAAATAAAGAAAAAAAGGTGGTCTAATGCTCACCACCTATATTCTCTCTTGACTCCTCAGCCAGAGGAGTGGGTGGAGATAAAGAGCCTGGTTATAAACTGGCATATGGTCATGATCTTGGAAATATAGTTTCATTCTTATATTCAGAAGAGTTAAAGTGCCCAGAAGAGTCAAATGGTATGTTTCCATTGGAACTGTGTACATCAAAACCTGCTTCTTCCTCTGTTTGCACTTGGAAGACCTTCCCCATGACTGCTGTGGTGCTGTAGAAGGTTCTGTCAAAATAAAATATTAAATTAAATTAAAAAGTATATTAAAAAGAGAGAAGAGGTTATACTGACCTTCTATATTCTCTACTAACAGTGGAGACAAACTAGAAGACATGGAAGATGGAATGTGGACATTTTCATTGGAATTTGATTATTCAGGTCTGATCTTTGCTTTAGGAGTCTTGTCATCAATTGTGATTTTTTTGGTGATCACATCCTCAGGCCTGTGACCAGGTTTACACTTTGAAGGCCTTCCTCTTTTCCTCTTTGGCTTAACAGCAACTCTCCACTCTAAAAGTGGCCAATCAATCAACTGGAGATGATAGTCAAAGCATCAATATCTGAAATGATCCTACCTTCATTAACATCAGGGGAGTGGATGTAAATAGCAATGGTGAGGAATGGATCAATCCAGGGCTAGCAAAGGACAGTGGGACTGGACAACTAAAGAATGTGGGCTGTTTGAGAGGAACCAGAATACAGTCCATGATGGTTTGGTAACAGGAATCAGAATGGGGTACCACCTTCACTCAGTGTGAAGGCTATTCCTTCCACCATTGTTAGACTGATGTTTTTCTCAGGGTAATGCTATGGGCTAGCAGATAATAGAGGGTGTTGAGATGAGCAGACTGTAGGACAAAAGTAAGAACAATTTGCACACAAAAGTAGAAAATTGGTAACAACCTCAGATTTTACTGGACCTTGCTTAACAAGGATAGGGCCCTCATCTGAAAGGTTCAACTCCTCAGGAATATGTATCTTCTTCAAACACCTTTCTCTCTGATATGACACTTGACCAATTAATTGGTATTTATCAGCAAAGAATGAAGAAAGAAAGAGAGAAACAGCATCTCACATCCTGAAGATTGTTGGTCTCTCTGTCAGATGCAGAGGAGAAATGGCAAACATGGTGAACCATAGCAAAACAATTCTCATATATGGTATTGAGCCCATCCTCATCAATGGGGAAGTCTGAGTCTGAGTCCAAGTCTTCTGACAAGACCACAAATCTAGACTGAATGTTTTCTATGATCCTGTTATAGGAAGTAGATAGCAGGGAACTTTTTTTGAACTTCATCTTCATTGGAGGAAGATCAGGGAAGGTTACTTCCAAGATGGGATGAGGAACAGTTCATCTTAGGTACTTTGATGATGGGAGTATGAAAATAAATTGGTTCAGTTGCTATATCAACCATGAAAACATAATGGTTATGTCAGTTATATAATAATAATAATAATAATAATAAGCAGATCTGGTTCATATTTTATTTGAAAATCAACCAGTCATTTTTTCTCCACTGTTTCACATTGTTTTGTGGATGGCCCCTCCATCCAAAAACAAATTCCTCATTTTACCCTCCTATACTAAGCTTGAAGGTATGGATCATACCAACTGAATTTAATCCAGGTTGGATGTGCTTATTGGTTTCAGTCACCAACTAGATGCATGCAGTTGAAGATGTCTTGAATGGAGAGGCAGCTGTCCCAGAAAACATGATGCATACTTTTCAATGGAAAGATAGGTGAGAAATCTAATATCAACTCTCACATTGCCACATGCTAATGTGTATTTGGTATGGAAAGATCATTTCCCCTTCAACTGCAGTGAAGGATAGTTTTGAGGTAAGCTTTGGCTGCTAAGGCTGCTTCCCATTGACTTGGAAAAGCCTATGACAAGGCTATGGAAAGGCTATGACTATGGAGTATATGTATATGAAGGTGATATGTTGAGGTCTCCTGATGTGCCTGATCACAGCTACATTGTTCTGACTTACCTTGTGTTTTCTATGTTATGTCTCCTGTAATACCACTGCACCTTCACCCATGCCTTCTGCAGCTTCATTTATGATCTACCTCTGGATTGTATGTGTGATAGAACTTCTTCAGATGTTGTACTCTAATATCCTTGATCTTTTCATATCAAATAGCATTGTGCTGATGGAGTGGAGCACAAATACACATTAGCATGTAGCAATGTGAGAGTTGATATTAGATTTCTCACCTATCTTTTCATTGAAAAGTGTACATCATATTTTCTGGGACAGCTGCCTCTCCATTCAAGACATCTTCACCTGCATGCATCAAGCTGGTGACTGAAACCAATAAGCACATCCAATCTGGATTAAATTCAGTTGGTATGATCCATACCTTCAAGCTTAGTACAGGAGAGTAAAGTGAGGAACTTGTTTTTGGATGTAGATACTTCTCTTCCATTCTTCACAGCCTTATGGCTGTTCACAAACCCTTCACCCTATGCCGCCCGAAGTCCTGGGTTATACCCCTAGTCTATTTAGAGTAGTGGATCTATGATTAGTTACAAACATGTACAAACATAGTTTGTCTATATAAACCAGGGGTGACTTGCTGGACTCCCCAGTTAAGTTCTCTTGGAGTGTTCCCCAAAGCATTCCAATGATATAACTCTCTGGCATCCTTTAGTTGCTGATTCCTAGTGCAACCTAGCTAGTTCTTTGGGTTGTTTCACAGAGAACCCTTGATTGATCACACCCTGGTTGCATACAACATGCTGGCATGAGCATGTGGCAGAGAGGGGATGCTCCATCAATCATCTGTAGCAATATACAGTGACTCACAAAATTGTCCCAATGTTTTGTACTTTTTGATTGTTGATTGAATAACTAAGGATCTAAAACAGGTACAAACAAAGTGTTAGTGTATAAATGAAAGTATTTACTCAGAGCTAGATGGTGAAAATAAAATTATGTAATTTGAATTAGAAACCATGGAGATATATGTAATTCAAAACAGGCACTCATTGGGACAATTATGTGAGTGTGATGTAAATATATCAGAATCTGATGCTCCACCATTTCTATAGCAACCAACTATTAAAAGATTGTTACCATAGTGATATTGCATATCATGGGACATATAGTCAAGCTATTTAATCCAGCTCAATATTATTTTCAGAACTTCTCAATTTCACATGCATTCCATCTCCTCTGCTCAAAAGGAAAACATCCTCTCTCTTGCCTCCAATGGCCATTCTATTCACCAGATTGCTTCCAAAACTGGTGTTGGCAAGTCCACTGTATCCAGGGTACTCCAGGATTTTCTTCCTAATTGATTGGCTCCTTCTTCTGGTCATCCTTCAAAGCTTTCCATTCGCTCTCAGCAATCTGTTATCACTCAGATCACCACTGGAAAGGCCTCTAATGCTGTTCAGGCCACCAAGCACATCAACAACATCATCTCCAATCCAGTCTCTTCAGAAACAGTGAGAAGAGTTCTCAGGAAAAGTTCATTCAAGGCTGTGGTGAAGAAGAAAAAGCCATTGCTTAGTGCAGTGCATAGGAGAAGGAGATTGGACTTTGCCCTGAAGTACAAAGAATGGACTATAGAGGACTGGAAGAGGGTAATTTGGTCAGATGAAACTAAAATTAACAGAATTGCATCAGATGGAAGGCAGTGGGTGTGGAAAAAGGCTGGTGAGGGATTGACTGACAAGGAGATCCAGGGTACAGTGAAGTTTGGTGGAGGAAATATCATGGTATGGGGCTGTATGAGCTGGGAGGGTGCAGGAAGGCTTGCAGAGGTTGAGGGGAAGATGAAAGCTGAGCAGTATGTGGACATCTTGAAGAAGAACCTGCTGCCTACAATGGGGGAAAGTGATATTCCCAAGGAGGATCTTATTTTTCAACAGGATAATGATCCCAAGCATACCTCCAAAAGGGCCAAGGACTGGATGAAGAGCAAAAATATCACTCTCCTGGACTGGCCTTCACAATCCCCAGACCTTAATCCCATTGAACACCTCTGGCACCACATCAAAAAAGAACTTTGTCAATATCCAACACAAGCCAAAGGAGTTTGGGATATTTGGGACAGAGTTGCAGAGGTGTGGAAAAATATAGAGCCAGAAGTATGCCAAAGGTTGATTGAAAGCATGCCAAGAAGGATTGAAGCAGTGGTCAAGGCTAAGGGGGGTCATATGAAGTATTAAAAGTACATTTACTATACTTTGAAAACACACTCACATAATTGTCCCAATGAGTGCCTGTTTTGAATTGCATATATCTCCATGGTTTCTAATTCAAATCACATAATTTTATTTTCACCATCTAGCCCTGAGTAAATACTTTTATCTATACACTGACACTTTGTTTGTACCTTTTTTAGATCCTGAGTTATTCAATCAACAATCAAAAAGTACAAAACATTGGGACAATTCTGTGAGTCACTGTAAACCCAGGAGACTTGCTGGTCGACCCCAGTCAAGTCCTCTTGGAGTGTTCCCCATAAGACATTCCTAAGATACGACTCCTAGTCCTTGTTCCACTCTTCTAGTAGTCGCTGTTCTCTAGTGCAACCTAGCTATTCTTTGGGTTGTTTCAGAAAAGGCTTTTCCTTGTCTTTTTCCATATGGTCGAGGAGGGATAGAAACATGCCGGCTGCAGGGAGTAGATTTTCCTGAACACGTCCGCTGGACATTGCGGTATCACGACCGACGGTTTCATACACACGAAACATTTCCCTTTCTTGCTTTTAGTATCATTCAACATCATCAAGCTCTTGTGTCTGCACGTCTACAGCTTCAAAATGGTAGCTTAGATTGTGACAGGCACCTCCTGTCGCAAATCAGTGCTGAAACTCTGAAAACTGCTGCTGCTGAGGAAGATCAAAATCAAAGTCTTTCCAACCCTGCAGTACATGCTCCCAAGAAACATGTGTATGCTGCTACTGCGAAAGTTCAGGGATCTGATGAAAGTAGATACCAGCTTCGGAGTCAGATTTGGTCTACGACAGTATGGCTCGGACCTCCATCGCTCTGGATAACAATCAATCCATGTGATTTGCATGATCCCCTTGTACAAATCCTTGCAGGCGAAGACATCGATCTGGACCATCTGACCAACTCGATTGGCCCTGACAAGGAATGCAGAGCTTTTAATGTCACACAAGATCCATACGCTGCCGCAAAGTTTTTCCACTTCCTTGTGAACGTCATCTTGGAGACTCTGTTTGGAATTGCCACACAACAATATGAGGTGAAAAAAAAAGTGGGCATTTTTGGCTGGCCATCAGCCTTCTTCGGGACAGTGGAGTCACAAGGAAGAGGTAGCTTGCACTTGCACCTTCTTCTGTATCTTGAGGGTGCTCCATCGTCCACATGAATGCAACAATTACTTCAACAAGAGGGTTTTCGACAACATGTCCTTGCATTCATTCACACCAATTTACGTGCATTTCTTCCAGGCATCAATACCGCAGAAGATCTGCACGCCATCCCTAACGACATCGAAGTAGCTTGGAGTTGCCCACCCCATCCCGATTTATGTGATGAAGAATACAATCATTGTCGCAAAAACATCGAATATTGTATAGTTCGTGCTAAACAAGTTCATACTTGCGCTCCTCGTTGCTGTCTCGAGCCTGATGGTCATGGAGACTGGCAGTGCAAGCGTCATGCACCATTCGAATTGTCAGAACAGGACACTGTTGAAGCAGATGGCCGTTGGAAGTCCAAACGAACATATGCATTTTTGAATGGATGGATCCCTGAAATTAGCATCAATGCTTGATGCAACAACGATGGTAAACTGCTCACCAATGGAGAAGACACCAAGGACATTTCCTACTACATCACAACATATCCGACCAAAAAGCAAGGCAAAAGCTACAATCTCTCTGCCGTGATGGCAAAAACCTACGTACAACACTGCGATCGGGAGAAACTCTCCAATTATGTATATAGCCTGCGAGATCAACAACATCTAATGTTGTTCCGCATTGTACATGCAATCAACCGTGAACAAGAATTATCAGCTCCGATGGTCATCAGTTATCTTATGGGGTGGGGCGACGTTAAGCATTCACACCACTACTTGCCTATATATTGGTCTACCTTCACTCAGGCGCTAGCGCAATCTTTCCCCTCGCTACAAAGAAATGACTGCCATGCAGAGGTCACTGGTCACACATGCAACGTACGTATCACCAACTAATATGTCTCTCTCTTATGCTCATATACACACTTCAGCTAAATAGCCCTGTTATACTGTGTGCGACACCAAATGGTCCTGTCTTTCAAAAAAACCAAGGGACAGATTATGCCGAATGAGGAGACAAACTGGAGGGAGTGTCGTTAATAAACTTTTTCATTTCCACATATGAAACTATGCTCTTGCCTGCCGATCGCGAACATTCAACCACAAAGAAAAGCCGTGGACGTTCCAGACATCAACGTGTCCATTACCGTACTCAACACCCTTGCCACCAAACAAAAATTCATGTCGTTCGACCTCTCAACCATAACTCGCTGCCCAACTTCATAGGACAAATTTTGCCCAGAAATGATGACTCTGATTCGTATGACTGGTATTGTGCATGTATGCTCCTTCTCTTCAAACCATGGCGTCATATCAGACAGGATTTAAAACCTGAGTCGATGTCATGGTCCGACACTTTCACCACTTTTCAAGAGTCACTTTCTCCCTCCAAGCATTCCATGTTGGACAATATTCAATACTTCCATCAGTGTCGATCCTCTATTGAACACAGAGCTGAAGAAAGAAACACCGAGTCCTATGTGGAGTCCCCTTCCATCCACAGACCCAGATCACCCAGTGCTGATGCCGAAACCCAACATCTCTTCCAGGACTGGCAAGCAGAGCAGGATGACTGCCGGTCGTTTACACTTATGAAACAGGCTGAGCGTATGGATGCGTAGACTGCAGATGTGAGCGACGTTGAACGTGATAGGGGACGGCGAGGAGCCTGAGTGAGACGTAGCGTGGGACTCGCGTATGAGGCGTGAGGGCCTGTTACTGGGTTTACACCATCGTGCGGACCAGTCAGCTTTGGCTACACGTTTGTAGGCAAGAGGATAGAATAAAAGGACTAAGGACGTAAGGTCCTTGGTCAAGCTACTTATAGTGTTTACATGCTGTGCTAGGGCTAAGGGAAGTGACGTAGCTACAGCTAAATAAAGGATGCGCTGACAGAGCACCATGAGGTGTGGAGTGGGAATGAAATGGAAGTCAGTGGGGATAAGTGTGAGATAGGAGACAGCAGTGGTTGGAATGGAAGAGAAGACCAACGCCTGTAAGTAATGTCCGTGAATCTAGATAAGAGATTGAGATCAGGGATGAGATCTGGTGAGATCAGATCCTAGATCCGATGAGATGTTCTCACGGTCACGTGTAAGTTAAGTTAGAACTTGCATAAGGAGGTGAGTGAAAAGTAAAAAGAATCTCGCTGTGCGCATAGGGCACTAGGTGCCCATCGTCCCCGAGGTACTCCTATGTGTTCCTGTAACAACTTACTCGTGAACAACTGCATGGATGGGTAGCTGTAGAAACAGCCAAGCAGCTACGTGTCTTTCCCACTGATCTGGACGATTCTACCATGTTTCCTTCCCTGCCACCATCTTCCTTACCCCATGTAGCAACACAAATAGACCTACAAAACCTCTCAGAATGGAATGCTCAGTTAGACACGGATGAAGAATGCAGCCCATCATCTTTCGCTTCTGTGACAGATGCTAACACCTCCCCTTTCCACTGTGACCGAGTATCAAACGACCATCAAGGCCAAGGAATCGTCCAACCTGCTTCCATACTTCCATCTGAGAATGCTCTGCAAGCTGTCCATCCAGACTTTTTGAACATTGAACAATGTAGAGCATACGACATTGTCGTCTGGCATCTTAGTCGCACTCTCCAAGGTCACGCACCACCTCCCCTACGAATGATCGTCAATGGAGAGGGCGGCGTTGGGAAATCACAAGTTATTCAGTCAATAACAGAGCACTTTCACAGATCTGGTGTCGCGCATGTGCTAGCGAAGAACGCATACACCAGAGTAGCTGCCTCACTCATCGAAGGACAAACATGTCATTCCGCCGCTATGATCTCTCGCAAAGACGGACCACCGTTGTCCGAAACGAGAACTAAACTTGCACGCGCATGGCGAAACATTTTATACAACATCACTGATGAATATTCCATGCTAGCAAAAAGTTTCTTCACTCGAATGTCTCACAACATCAGCCTGGGAAAAGGTGATGATGATGATGAACATCGCTCATTTGCGAACGTGAGCGTGATACTGTTTGGAGATCTACATCAGTTCTCTCCCGTCGGAACCTCAATCCACGAAAGTCTATTTTTCCCAACCAATCCTCAACGTGACTCTACCCTATGCCAAGTGGGACGTGAAACTTACCTAGAATTCACCATGGTAGTCTCATTGAAACAACAAATTCGCATCATCGACCCAATATGGTGTGACTTCTTGCATCACCTCCGGCATGGACATGTTCAGCAAGATCACATCGACATGCTGCGCTCATTGGTGTTAACACACCCGAACTGTCATCCTCTGGACTACGACTGCTCTCCATGGAACCGTGCAATCCTTGTCACACCACGTCATGGGGTACGCACACAATGGAACAGCGCTGCACTCCACAAACATTGCCGCGATTCGCACCAACCGCTCATTCACTCCCATGCAGAAGACCGAGTAAATGGACGTCCATTGACGACCACTGAACGCACAGCCCTCGCCGCACGGTCTCACACAGGGAAAAGAGCACGCGAAATGTTGCCGGAGACCATCGAATTAGCAATAGGCATGAGCGTCATGGTGACTCGCAACCTTGACACTGACCTTGATATCACCAATGGAGCACGTGGTGAAATCATCAACGTCGTCCTTTCTTCTACCACAGCTGTTGAGCACGACTGTGCAGGTGACGTTTGTTGGAATACGCAAGCGCGCGCGCAGCCACTCATCGGCCCCGTTCGCCCATCCGCCTCCATTCTCCGTGTGCAGGGTCTCATCGACCCGCACCACCTCCATTGTACGGACCATACTCTTGTCTAACCCTTGTATTCAGTTAGTACTACGGAACATACTACGATAGGGTCGTCGCAGTCCGCGACGACATACATACTGTACGACACCTACTTTCCTTTTGTCTCGACCCTGTACCCCGCATTTT
>JBBPLR010000826.1:0-12399 GCA_038089915.1 Sutorius australiensis
GCTGGAATGGAAGTGTGAAATAGATAAGAGAAATGAAATGGGTTCAGGGTAGATCTTAGATCACGGATCTAGATCGTCGGGGTCTGAACCTTATAATAATGTAAACATGACCACACAGTGGTCGTGGAAAAAGGGACTTGAAGACTTGCACGCTTGTGGGCGTCTGAGTGGCTTGAAGGATCCCTTTGAGTGTAGCGAGTGCTCTACAAGAGCGCGCACGCTTATGGATTTATAGGGGTGAAAATATACCCCTGTAACACTCTGTCGACATCCACTCCATCAGCTATAAGAATTCGCTGTTCGGTATCATCTTTAAGTTTACCTGTAACACAAGCATATGTTAATGAATGAATTTGGAAAGCAACATATGACCTATGATCTGAGTTAAGCAAAGATTGCATGATGGTCAATTGATGGCATCTGTAATCTTCACAGTCAAGATTGCGCACATCCCGAATGATTTCATTTGCCCAAGGAAAGGGGGATTCCGAACATGGTGGTGAGGCCGAACATTCACGAGCTTCAAATGAAGACATCGGCTCTATGGGGGAACTGTCTGAACCTCTGCATATATCCGTAGATACATTGGACATGACTATTATCCTGTTTCCAAACATCATCCCCTATGTTTACTTCAGATCTCATTCACTTTGGGTCCGAAAATCCTTTATTCCAGTCTGAAAATCCTTTAGTCCGGTCCGAAAATCATTCTATCTGAACTAGATCTTCATTCCTTTGGTTAATCATGGATAACTTTCAGTTGTGGTCTGGAAATCTTTTAATCCAGTCTGGAAAACATTCTATCTGATTCCAAACATCATCCCCTATGTTTACTTCGGATCTCATTCA
Source organism: Sutorius australiensis (assembly GCA_038089915.1). Taxonomy (NCBI): domain Eukaryota; kingdom Fungi; phylum Basidiomycota; class Agaricomycetes; order Boletales; family Boletaceae; genus Sutorius; species Sutorius australiensis. The sequence continues at coordinate 850 of JBBPLR010000826.1, forward strand.
CTTCGGGTCCGAAAATCCTTTATTCCGGTCCGAAAATCATTCTATCTGAACTAGATCTTCATTCCTTCAGTAAATCATGGATAACTTTCGGTTGTGGTCCGGAAATCTTTTAATCCAGTCTGGAAAACATTCTATCTGATTCCAAACATCATCCCCTATGTTTACTTCGGATCTCATTCACTTCGGGTCTGAAAATCCTTTAGTCCAGTCCGAAAATGATTCTATCTGAACCAGATCTATATGCTTTCAGTTTATCTTGCATTTCCTTCTGTTTTGGTCCAGAAATCATTCTATCCAATTCCAAACATAATCCCTTCAGTTTACTTTGGATTTCATTCAATTTGGGTCCAAAAATCTATTTATCATTCTCCCAGTTTTTCCAAGGCCCTATCAGGCCTTAAATGAAGTATACATCACAGAATAATGTATATCCACATATTCTACCATACATATGATTTGTCAAAATATCATGGGCATTATCTAGAACATGTTTCTCTGTTTTATGAAATAAATATATTATGGGATATCTGGTAGGCATATCAAGTGGAAAATCATTCCAAGTCCTTGTTTCTATTTGTATCTAACCCTCCCTATTTATTCTGAATTTTGTGATGCTGATTGAAGGTGTGAGGAGCAATCTAAACATATGAAAGTGTGGGAACATTTCTGGAGACTTAGGAGACTTTCAAAACAAATCAAAAATATGCCACTGTGGCTTCCACAACACTTCAAGCATCATTCCAAATAGTAGATCATGTATTTCTAGTGCCATAGAACCGATATACCACATGTGCCTAGCTGATTCCACTTCTGAAGCATTAAAAATGCAAAAATGTATTGCTTGAGGTTACTTGCAACTGGTTGCATCATGTACACTGCTTTTGGCACCAAAGATATATTTTCACATTTCTAATGGTTCAGAAATCAAATCAGCTAGGCACATGGAGTACATAGGTTCTATGTCACTAGGAATACATGATCTACTTTTTAGAAAGATGCTTGAAGTGTTGTGGAAGTCACAGTGGCATGTTTTTGATTTGTTTTGAAAGTCTCCTCAGTCTTCAGAGATTTTCCCAGGCTTTCATATTTGAATTGGATAGAATGGTTTCTGGACCAAAATTGAAGGAATTCCAAGATAAACTGAAAGAATGAAGATCTAGTTCAGATAGAATGATTTTCAGACCAGATTAAAGGATTTTCGGACCCAAATTGAATGAAATCTAAATTAAACTAAAGGGATGATGTTTCCAATTGGATAGAATGATTTCTGGACTGAAACTGAAGGAAATCCAAGATAAACTGAAAGAATGAAGATCTAGTTCAGATAGAATGATTTTCGGACTGGACTGAAGGGTTTCCAGACCCAAATTAAATGAGATCCGAAGTAAACTGAAGGAATGATGTTCAGAATTGGATGGAATGTTTTCTGGACCATAACTGAAGGAAATGCAAGATAAACCGAAAGCATATAGATCTGGTTCAGATAGAATCATTTTTGGACTGAACTAAAGCATTTTCGGACCCGAAGTGAATGAGATCCAAAGTAAACTGAAGGAATGATGTTCAGAATCAGATGGAATGTTTTCTGGACTGAAAAGGAAGGAAATACAAGATAAACCGAAAGCATATAGATCTGGTTCACATAGAATGATTTTCGGACCGGACTAAAGGATTTTCGGACCCGAAGTGAATGAGATCCGAAGTAAACTTAGGGGATGATGTTTGGAATCAGATAGAATGTTTTCCAGACTGGATTAAAAGATTTCCGGACCAATACCGAAAGTAATCCAAGATTAACCGAAGGAATGAAGATCTAGTTCAGATAGAATGATTTTCGGACCGGACTAAAGGATTTTCGGACCCGAAGTGAATGAGATCCGAAGTAAACTTAGGGGATGATGTTTGGAATCAGATAGAATGTTTTCCAGACTTGATTAAAAGATTTCCAGAGCAATACCAAAAGTAATCCATGATTAACTGAAGGAATGAAGATCTAGTTCAGATAGAATGATTTTCGGACTGGACTATAGGATTTTCGGACCCAAATTGAATGAGACCCAAAGTAAACTGAAGGGATGATGTTTGGAATTGGATGGAATGTTTTCTGGACTGAAACAGAAGGAAATGCAAGATAAACCGAAAGCATATAGATCTGGTTCAGATAGAATCATTTTCGGACCGAACTAAAGCATTTTCGGACCCGAAGTGAATGAGATCTGAAGTAAACTGAAGGAATAATGTTCAGAATCAGATGGAGTGTTTTCTGGATTGAAATGGAAGGAAAAGCAAGATAAAACAAAAGCATATAGATCCGGTTCAGATAGAATGATTTTCAGACCGGACTAAGGGATTTTCAGACCAGACTAAAGGATTTTCGGACCTGAAGTGAATGAGATCCAAAGTAAACTGAAGGAATGATGTTTGGAATTGGATGGAATGTTTTCTGGACCAAATTGAAGGAAATACAAGATAAACCAAAAGCATATAGATCTGGTTCAGATAGAATCATTTTCGGACCGGACTAAAGGATTTTCAGACCCAAATTGAATGAGATCCGAAGTAAACTGAAGGAATGATATTTGGAATTGGATGGAATGTTTTCTGGACCAAAATGGAAGGACATGCAAGATAAACCGAAAGCATAAAGATCTGGTCCAGATAGAATTATTTTCAGACCGGACTAAAGGATTTTCAGACCTGAATTGAATAATTTCAAAAGTAAACCAAGAGGATGATGTTTGGAGTATCCCTCAACCTTGGTCCAGTACCCATCCCAAGGGCTTGGTTGTATCCCTCAACCTCGGTCCTTTGCCCACCCTATGTGCTCGGTTGTATCCCTTGACCTCGGTCCTTTGCCCACCCTACGGGCCCAGCGGTATCCCTCAACCTCAGTCCAGTACTTACCCTGAGGGCTCGGCCATATCCCCTGACCTCAGTCCTTTGCTCACCGTATGGGCCCGACAGTATCCCTCAACTTCAGTCCAGCTCAAGCCCCAAGGGCTCGGCTGTATCCCTTGACCTTGGTCTGGTACTCACCCTGAGGGCTCGGCTGTATCCCTTGACCTTGGTCCGGTACTCACCCTGAGGGCTTGGCAGTATCCCTTGACCTCGGTCCAATACTCACCCCAAGGGATCGGCCATATTCCCCAACCTCAGTCCTTTGCCCACCCTATGGGCCCAGCTGTTTTCCTTGATGTCGGTCCTTTGCTCACACTACAGGCCCGGTGGTGTCCCTCAACTTTGGTCCTTTGCCCACCCTACAGGCCCAGCAGTATCCCTCAACCTCAGTCCAGTACTCACCCCGAGGGCTTGGCCATATCCCCCGACCTCGGTCCTTTGCTCACTGTATGGGCCCGGTGGTATCCCTCAACTTCGGTCCAGCACTCACCCTGAGGGCTCGGCTGTATCCCTTGACCTCGGTCCGGTACTCACCCTGAGGGCTTGGCTGTATTCCTTGACCTCAGTCCAGTACTCACCCTGAGGGCTTGGCAGTATCCCTTGACCTCGGTCTGGTACTCACCCCAAGGGATCAGCCATATTCCCCGACCTTAGTCCTTTGCCCACCCTACAGGCCCAGCCGTTTTCCTTGATGTTGGTCCTTTGCTCACACTACGGGCCCAGTGGTGTCCCTCGACCTCGGTCCTTTGCCCACCCTACAGGCCCAGCAGTATCCCTCAACCTCAGTCCAGTACTCACCCTGAGGGCTCAGCCATATCCCCTGACCTCAGTCCTTTGCTCACTGTACAGGCCTGGCAGTATCCCTCAACTTCGGTCCAGCACTCACCCTGAGGGCTCAGCTGTATCCCTTGACCTTGGTCCAGTACTCACCCTGAGGGCTCGGTGGTATCCCTTGACCTTGGTCTGGTACTCACCCCAAGAGATCGGCCATATTCCCCGACCTCGGTCCTTTGCCCACTCTATGGGCCTGGTCGTTTTCCTTGATGTCGGTCCTTTGCTCACACTATGGGCTCAGCAGTGTCCCTCAACCTCGGTCCTTTGCCCACTCTACAGGCCCAGCGGTATCCCTCGACCTTGGTCCAGTACTCACCCTGAAGGCTCAGCCATATCCCTCGACCACGGTCCTTTTCCCTCCCTACAGGCCCAGCGGTGTCCCTCAACCTCAGTCCTTTGCCCACCCTATGGGCCCAGTGGTGTCCCATGACCTCGGTTCTTTGCCCACCCGATGGGTCCAGCGGTATCCCTTGACTGTGGTCCTTTGCCCACCCTATGGACCCGGCGGTATCCCTCCACCTCAGTCCAGTACTCACCCCAAGGACTCAGCAGTATCCCTCGAACTTGGTCCTTTGCTAACCTTACAGGCCCGGCAGTATCCCTCCACCTCGGTCCAGTACTCACCCCAAGGACTCGGCGGTATCCCTTGAACTTGGTCCTTTGCTAACCTTACAGGCCTGGTGGTATCCCTCAACCTTGGTCTGGTACTCACCCTGAGGGCTCGGCCGTATCCCCTGACATCGGTCCTTTGCCCACCCTATGGGCCCGGCGGTGTCCCTCAACCTCAGTCCTTTGCCCACCCTATGGGCCTGGTGGTATCCCTCAACCTCGGTTCAGTACTCGCCCTGAGGGCTCAGCTGTATCCCTCAACCTCGGTCCAGTACCCACCCCAAGGGCTTGGCAGTATCCATTGACCTCAGTTCTTTGTCCACCCTATGGGCCCAGCAGTGTCCATTGACCTCAGTTCTTTGTCCACCCTATGGGCCCGGCAGTGTCCATTGACCTCAGTCCAGTACCCACCCCGAGGGCTCAGCGGTATCCATCGACCTTGGTCCTTTGTCCACCCTATGGGCCCAGCAGTGTCCATCGACCTCAGTCCAGTACCCACCCCGAGGGCTCGGCAGTATCCATCAACCTCAGTCCTTTGTCCACCCTACAGGCCCAGCGGTGTCCCTCAACCTCAGTCCAGTACCCACCCCAAGGGCTCGGCTGTATCCCTCAACCTCAGTCCTTTGCCCACCATGCGGGCCCAGTCATTTCCCTCGACCTTTGCATTAGCACTCTATGGAAGGGCCTATTCGTTAAATACGATGATAATCCAACCTAGGCCCTTCAGCTCCAAACGCCTCCAAAATGTCCCGGGCCCCCACAGGGTACACCTTTGTAATCGGCATTTTAGCACTCGGGCTGTCTGTGTCATATGCACAATCCGACCACATGGGCTCTTCGCATCCTAGAGGAGGAAAAGAGCCTTCCAATCAAACCAGCTTCTTGTTGACTTCGATGCTCTTCACCGGGTGTGATCACTATTCCACATATGAAGACTGTTTGGTTATTATTTCCTTGATGCTCTGGTGGTGGGCCGATCTTGTGCGCAAAGCGACCCACAGGATGCCAAACCGAGGTATCTCGAATAATTTGCTCATTTACTTCCCCCAATGTGCAATTCACCCGGACTGGTCAGTGTTCGCAACATCCTTCATGCTGAATGATGCAATGGACCATGAACACGTTTGATGGAATCCAGTGATCAAGTAGATGGAGTTGGATCGTGGCCATCCGAGGCGGTTTCGAAAACTGTGAAGCCAATCTGCCCCATTTTCCCTCGCATAGTCCTTGAATAATCATCTGAGATGAAGTGGAAGCTCAAACAATTGTGCGCCTTGTGTTACAATTCACCTGTCCTTGGTTCGCCCGCTCTTCATCCTTAGTTACCATCTTGCTTCTCTCTTCGGACTCACCGCTCCCAAAGCTATTCTCTCATATAGCTTCGTGATCCAATCTCCCAGCATAACTACCATTGTCCCCTTGACTTCTCTTCTTCCACAGTAACCTTCTCTTCTTCCGCAGTAACCTTCTCTTCTTCCGCAGTAACCTTCCCTTTCATTTCTGTTCATAGTCTTCACATTTCCTTTTATATACTCTCCACCTTGAGCTACTTAAGACTCAGATACATGTCCATGTATTCCCTAAGCTAGTTCTCCTTGACTCTCACCTTGAGCCCCTTGTCCAATACATTCAGTTCACACTCTCTAGCTTCACCCCTAAGGCTTCCCACCACCTGTCATAGCAGGAAGTAACCCTAAGGCCCAAAGACAGCCACAAACCATCCTTCTCCACAGTAGAAGGGGAAACGCCCACAGTGCGCACTCCCAGTCATTCGCATCTTCGAGGATACGCTCATCCTTACCCAGGCCAAGCGTAACACCTTGAGGCAATATGATGTGTGCTCCGTCATTAGACAAGGTAGCACTATATTCAGTTATCCTACGACTAGCAACAAAGTCAAATGTTGTACAATTCTGGAGGAAACAGCCTACGTAGTATCAGGTGCCCTTACCACGTCTACTTCTTCCACGTCCCATGAAGTCTTGGGGGATGATACCACCTGATGAAGCAAGATATCTTCGCCCTCATGGCGAGCAATGTTTACATCGATCTGCGGGAAGTCAGGTTGTGATTTGTGAAGTGGTGCTTCCTGGGAGGGGTTCATGGACATTGAAGAAAAAGTCGAAGCCCCCTCATTCATCAATGGTGCCAACATCCCCGATCCTGAGGCCAACACTCTGGAGATCTGGCGGAAACAGTTTAGGATCAGGGTTCCATAGAGGATAACCATGTATGAAGAGATGTCTCGCAAATGAGGCTTGCACAGAAAGAAGGGGTTGAGAAGGAAGCATCGTAAAGGGACAAATGACAGTCAGCTGCAGGATCTTTTAAGTTGTGTGGAAGTGACAAGATACTGATAGAAAACGAGAGCAAAATTACTACTCCGCAAAGAATATTCTGATCGAAGGAAGCATGCTGTGCATCAGGAAAAAAATCTCGCACTATACTGGACTATGTAGTCAATGTAGTTGTAGTAGCCTGGTTGTCTTCCCCCCTCAATGTATTCTATGTAGTACAAGATTTATTTGCTATATTGTGCAATGTAGCTGTGATAGTAAATGACTAATTTACTATGCCACACGATGTAGCTGTGATAGGCTGATAGCACATGTCTATGCCATGCTACCGTCAGCCATTGTAGTACTACATCACACACACACACATCGATAAGCAGTCAATAGCATGATATCGCCGTCTTCTTTTCTTCCTTTCTGACTGGGACCCAGGGACTGTGGTGCCTGCATGTACACTGTCACTGGGTGATAGGGCTGCCAAAGTTCAGTTCAGTTCAGTTCAGTACTCTTCTGGGCTGAACCTGAACCTGAACCTGAACCTGAACTGAACTGAACCTACATGAACTAGTTCTACTAGGTTCAGTTCAGGTTCAGAACTAGTTCTGAACCTGAACCTTAGATTTAACTTTCAAATATACATAACCATCATTCTTCCTCTACAGTCCAAGATTTCACTTCCCACTGTAAAGCCTCAGTTTCAGCTATTAAATCTCCACTTGTATAGTTGCTCTTCAAGATTTGAAGAGCCTCTACAGCATTAGGATGAAGACTATTGTGCAATAGGGTTATTGTAAGTCCACCTTGAGAAAAAGCCTGCTCATAGGCAGTGGATGATCCTTGAATAGCCAAATAATCACAAGCCATTTTGACAACACTGAATATTGATTGGAGTTACAGAGTATAATAAATCTCACTTACAGTTTTCTCAAGAGCTTTCATTCTCTTCTCATAATATGCTGACTTCCATTGTGCTGATGTATACTCCAGTTTGAAGTTTGGATCCAAGACTATAAAGAATTAGTTTGATACTCAATTATAAAATAAAATACACCAAGTGTAATAAGTAGAGGAAAATAACTATGTGGTTACTCATAACATGATCCAAACACAAGGGCAGGTTCAAGGTTTGAACTAGTTCTGAACTAGTTCTCTAATATCTGACAAGCTCTGAACCTGAACCTCAACCTAATGCTCTAGGCCCGAACCTGAACCTGAACTGAACCTGAACTGCTAGGTTCAGTTCAGAGGTTCAGGTTTGAACCTTAGGTTCAGAACTGAACTTTGGCAGCCCTACTGGGTGATTTTGATCCTGGATTCCTGACGTCCACTCGTCAATGGCACACTCCATCTAAGACCTTGTTAGTATGAATAAATCTAGATAAATAGACATACTGCAATGAGCACCAGCACAAATCTAGTGGACAGGATCGCATCATGTACCGCTCGGAAGTAAGTGAAATGCAAACATTGTCAGGACCTGGTCAGGGCCAATGGGCACAACAATGGTGTGTCTGGTGTTGTTACAGCCTGCATAATGCATGCAGACATCTACTTGGAAAGAAAGAATATCAACAAGCTTGCCTTTGCCTTTGTTGCCCCACTGGGCTCCAAGTACGACGGTCACTGTGCAAGACATGAGCACATCCATTGGAATGTGGGGTGAGTCATACTGGACATAGTGAGCTTACTTATAGTCGGTGAGGGTTGTGGTAGAGGATCGATATCGGGACCTGGGTTGGTACGAGAGATCCTATGGTCATGGGTATGATGGTATAGTTGTTCTGACGCACCGTGGCTGCAATGCCGAGATTGCCATATAGTCATTATTGTGGTTGTGGCTGAAACATTGAGGTCGCGGCTGGATCGTCTGTGGTTGCAGTTGCGTTGTCACAGCTATGGCCGATGTTGCTGTGACTGTGCCGTCCACAGTCACAGTGCAGTGTCATGGTTATGGCTGAAATGTTGTCGCAGCCCATGTCATCTGTGGTTGCAGCAGTGACATGATCGAGGGTGAGGCCTTGAGGGATAGTGGAAAATGCAAGCGAACAGTGTGGGGAACTGCCAAATGGCAGAAAATTAGGCAGGCGAGGATGGGTGAGCAGCGAGATAGTGGTAAATGCAGGCAAGTAGAATATTGTGGTCGGGTCACAGCTGCATCGTCTGTTGTTGCAGTTGTGGGCGACATCACTATGGCTGTGAATGAAGGTGGTCAGTGCGAGGTTCCCAGTTTTGCATCGTAAGCGAGTGCGAAAGGTTCACACTCGCCTAATAGAAAAAGGCATTGGCCCTGTGTATTCTGGAAAAGCGTCGCACTCTGGTCTCCACATACACCATCTCTTTGATCACCTTTCCATGCCACATATCAGGGCAGGTGTCCCAAGTTTGTTTGCAACTTGGTCACTGTTACAACTGCCATCACTCTCTCGCCGCTGTAACAACCCAGTCATACCACACCCTTCCGAGCACAAAATCTGACCGAGCCTCATGGACGACGCAACCGCAGCAACATCAGTCATGACCACGACCACACAACCATGAGGATGCCGACCACGGACAACTTGCTGTGGTCTGCTTTGGAGTGCTATGGACTGCGACGTGGCGCTACCTAGTATTTCGTCTGGCTACACACAGTGCTATATAGGCTACAGTAGCACTATATAGTAGAGATGGTTTTTGCAGATGTGCTGGTAGTATTATTTACTTGTTGCATGTCTACAGTATTGCCCAAAAAATGTCGAGCTCACTATGGTATCCAATGTAGCACATGTGGTGTAGTAATGCTCACGAAATGGTATGAAATCAGCTACATAATAAGTCAGGTACTATCAGCATTTTCCTTTTTTCCTGATGTGGTTCCTGTGGTGGATGCACTATCCAATGGATCATTCAATCCTTCTTGGATCCCTCTTTCTATGCCTTCACATTCACTTTCTCGTCGGTCATCGTAACCCATGGTCTTCCAATCCCAATTTTGTTTCCAATTTCCGAAGTATCAAGTACCGGAGAAGTATAGCAACATGTGTCATGCGACAGAAATCCTCGTTGGCCACAGCAAGTAGGGCCATGACAGAATCAACTGTCAGTGAACCTGTCAATGTGTATGTCGCGCATTGTGTGGGAAAATGGGGAAAGACGTTTTCCCCTTCCATGATGCTTCCACCGAAATCCTACTCGAGTACTCGCCTGATCTGGTGGTTGTGTCAGATCCCTCTCAATCACTTTTCCCAACATAACAACCAGCGACCAGGAATGTTGGATAAAGTCCCAGTGTGAGTCACATCGATCAATCGAGACTCTGGCCAACCTGGTTTCTCACCCATTGCCAAATGTAGAACAACCACACCTTCTTCCTGCAACTCCATCAGAAAAATGACACGATGCTTATTTAAGCTTTTTGCACTTGTGAGCTCTTGGATGTCGCCACTAAGCATAATAAGCATGATAAGTGTGAAAAGTTCTATTTCACTCAACCAAAAAAAGGACCCAAGTCAAAAAAGGCCAACAAGACAACTGATATTCCATGTATATAGAGCAAGAGTGATAGGAGTGATAGCCAAGGTTACACAAGCTATGTAAGGAACCTAGCAGTTGTAAATTGGAGTATTCACTGTACAAACCAATCAGTGGCTAATAACAACCATGACACAAAACTCATAGCAAGTAGGTTTGGTGGGAGGGGAGGAGGGGAAGAGGGAGACGAGCAAGATTCATAGCAAGTAGTTTTGGAAGAACCAGAGTCCAAACAGTGTCAAATAGTATGGTGTGGCACCTGATTATGTAAGTTCACCAAAATATGGTTCTGCAAATTTTTTCTAAGTCTCGCTGTCTCTACATCCACCACTATCTTTCCCGCACACTTCCCATACCTGTTGCCATTCTACCCATTCGCTGCCACTCTGTATTCCCTGGTACTCATTCTGTACATCATCCAAGGACACCACTGCCATGGCACCAACGAGGGTGAGAACGACACAAGTGGCCTCCACCACAGCGATGGCAGTAAGGGCAACACAACCGCACACCCACCATTATGATGGCAATGAGAGCAAGGGTGGCACAACGGTGTGCTGACCATCATGGTGAAGACGACTTGGGCCCACCACTACAGTGAGGACGTCACTGGTGTGCCCACTACCACGGTGACGAGACAAGAGTGATATAATAGCGCAGCAACCACCACAGCGACAACGACAAGGCAACATGCTCCCCACCACCATAGCAATGGCGACGAGGGCAAGGACAACACAGTGGCACAGCCACACCACAGCAGTGACAACAAGGTGATGCGCTCCCCACCATCACAGTGGTGGCAACAAGGGCGAAGACGACGCAATGGCGAGGCCACCACCATGGCAACGATGACAAGGTGACGCACTCCACACCACCATAGCAATGGTGGCAAGGACGAAGACAACGCAATGGTGTGGCCACCACCACTGCAACCATGACAAGGATTGTGTTCCACCCCCGGCCATGGCGGTGGCGGCGAGGGTGAGGACGATGCAGTGGCACAGCCACACCACAGCAGCGATGACAAGGTGATGTGCTCTCCACCATCATAGTGATGGCAACAAGGGCGAGGACAACACAGTGGCGCAGCCACACCACAGCGGCAACAACAAGGTGATGCACTCCCCACCATCATAGCGATGGTGACAAGGGCGAGGGTAAGGGTCACCCAACTGCACACCCACCACCAGCACAACGGCAGCGGGAGCGAAAGCAGTGCCAATCACACCTGACCACCACGAGGGCAAGGGCAAGGGCAAGGGTAGCGCAATGGGGCATTCATCAGCAAACTAGCATCTCAGGTACAGCACCCTAGTATAGTCTAGCTGGGATACACTCTGTCCTATTCTGGGATAGGCTGTCAAAGTCTGTCAACTTCTGCTTCTTGATTAGCTAAGCTCAGTGT
>JBBPLR010000827.1:0-12374 GCA_038089915.1 Sutorius australiensis
ATGTAAGTAATTCATAGCTTCACTTCTCAACTAGCTAACATTCTTTACAGGACTGGCTACTCAATGGCTGTGGTTACACCTGCTGGTGATGATGAAGCCTTCATAGTCCTTGATTAGTTACTACTATAAGCATGTATCCTCCATGAGTCTGAAATATTATGACCATTTTCGTACATTGTGTGATACAGTTCTCCACAGTGCAGTACAGCTGGCAAGGTCTGGGCTGGCAACATCTGTACAGTGCCATACAGAGTCAGCAAGGCTGATGACATCCATACAGTGCTGTACAGAGTTGGCTGCACAGCACTGGTGATCCAGCTGGCGAGGTCTGGACAGTGCCAAGCATGTGTACAGTGCCATAGAGATTGCCGAAAATATACAGATATGGTTTATATTACCCAGGTTGACAGCAGGTGACATAACTGTATGATAGCTGTACAGCCGAGACCTAATTGTACTGCTGTAATCACTGTAACACACTGTGTAATACTGTGCAGCTACTTCTGGATTTGCTGATGCAGAGTCAGCGCTATATCTTGAGATGGAGAGTCCTTCAATGTTTGGTGTGGTGTGGATGAGGGTGCTGGCAATATCGAAATCTTCAAATTGGCTGTTAATGGTGACCTGATGGAGAGACAGGAAGTGAGGGGCTGCCTGTTTGAGGTGATGCAAGAATAGCTGGATTTCCCTCAGAGACGAGACATTAGTGGGACTCATGGGTTGCTGAGTGGCAGCTGACTTGGCTCTGACAGGGTTCTGGAATGGTCTGAAGTGCCACACCTCATTGGGGCAGAGTTGAAAAAATATGCCTGTAGAATGGTCATGTTTACATCGTTCAGCTGTTACAGATCCATTTTAACCCCTAACAGTCACCTGACCTCAACGGTCACATGACCTAAGCACATCGATAAACTGCAAACCAGAACCTGAAGTTCTAACCCAGTCATTGGCCTCTACTGCCACTTAGACTTGCAAGCACAAGTACCAGTTGGCTATGCCTTGGTTGGCTTATCTTATCTTATCTCGGACCCATGGCCCGACCCCCTATGTTTACACATGTTTACCTTTTTATAAAGTTAGAACCCAGCAACACACGGTTGCCACATGCACAGTCTTCTCTTCACTTCCGTGCTGTGCATGGCTATGCCTATGCTTCCTTTTCATTTCTGCTCTCAGCCTTGAGGCTGAAGTGCTTCTCTTCCATACCAGCCACCCAGGCAGTGCCTTCGGCTGTGTACTTCCATTCTACCACAGCCTCGAGGCTGTCGCTTCCATTCCAGCATTGCCTTCGGGGCTATAACTGCACAGGACTATTAGTCTATATATAGTAGATCGTAGATTCGATCCAAACATGTACATACATCACTGAGTGATATATAAACCCTCCAGTGAACGCTGGGTAATCCCCAGTTAAGTTCATTTGGAGTCTTCCCATAGAAGCTTCAGTTGGATATAAGATAATCCTTCCTTCGCTACTCAAGTATTAGAGCAACCTATAGCGCTAGCGCTTCTCTGGTTGTTTCATCAGCCAGACTTGTGTTAAAACTCCTCCTAAACCCTGTCTTTTTCCTCATCGAACTCATTGACCTCCTCATCCTTGAGGCTCTCATCTTTGTCTCTCTCCTCATTCTCATCCAGTACTACACTGGACAGTCCTCCTTGACTCCTCCTCCAGACCCACCTCATTGTCCTTGTCATCAGAACCCCTCACCCAAGACACCTCCCAGACCTCCCATGTGATCTCCTATCACATGACCTCCCATGTGACTCCTTGTCATCTGACCACCCATGCTAATACCTCAACCCCTCATCACCTCAACCCCTCAACCCCTTGTCACCTCAACCCCTTGTCACCTCAGTCCCTTGTCACCTTGGTCCCTTGTCACCTCAGCTCCTTGTCCTCATACTCCTGATCCTAGACCACCTCCTGATCCTATGCCATTCCACCTGTCATAGATCTTCCCTGGACCTTCCCTGGATCTCCCCCAGATTTTCCCTGGATCCTCCCCAGATTTTCCCTGGATCCTCCCTGGATCTTCCCTAGATTTCCCTTGGATCTACCTGATCCCATCTCATCTATGAAAACCCTTGGACTCCAATCAGGATCTCCTTCCATCTCCTGGTTCCTTTCTTGATCCTGATCCTTGTCTTATCTTGACACTTCCTTAGTCTCACCCTAAACCCTTCAGATCTCCATGATCCTTTCTAGTATTACCCTTAACCCTTAAGGTTATACCCTTGACCCTTCTTGACATACTACACCCTTCGCCCTGCTTAGTCAGCACCTTTACCAGATGTATATAAACCCTTCCTCAAACTACCTTGTACTTTAACTTCAATCTACCTTTATCTCTGCCTTACCAGGTAGTAGGCTTCCTCTTGTACTCTGTGAAACAACCAAAGAAGTGTAAATGCTATAGGTTGCTCTCCAACTTGATAGAGATGTAAGGACTAGCTTATGTCCAACTGAAGCTTCTAGGGGAAGACTCCAAGTGAACTTAACTGGGGATTACCCAGCATTCACTGGAGGGTTTATATACTGCTCAACAGTGTATGTACATGTTTGGATCAAATCTACGATCTACTATAGATAGACTAATTGTCCTATGCAGACATAGCCCTGAAGGCAATGCTGGACTGCCTCAAGGCAGTGGGAGAATGGAAGCGCGCAGCCATGGGGCATAGCCCTGTGGCTGGAATGGAAGAGAAGCACTACAGCCTCAAGGCTGTGAGCAGAAATGAAAAGAAGCATAAGCATAGCCATGCACAGCACAGAAATGAAGAGAGGACTGTGCATGATGCAACCATGTGTTGTGGGGTTCTAACTCTATAAAAAAGGTAAACATATGTAAACATGGGGGATCAGATTGCTGATCTGAGATAAGATAAGATAAGTCATCCATGGCATAGCTGACTGGTACTCTGCAAGAGTCTGAGTGGTGGTAGAGGCCAATGGTTGACATTGGACTTTGAGTCCATGGGTGCAGCTTAGCAACATGCTTAGGTCATGTGACCATCGAGGTCAGGTGACTGTTAGGGGTTAAAATGGACCCATAACACTCTGCTCTTGCTTCCCCAATCCACCTTATTCTATGAATCATGACCAGTACTCAGCCCAGTCATCTCCAAGTGCAAGAGGGATCCCTTGTCATCCTCTGGTATCAAGCCCAGACTCTGCACCAGGTATCCAGCCCTAGTCACCTTGTCCCTGCAAGCCTCCCTTAAGGCCCAAGGTCTACAGCTAAGGCCTACCCAGCCATAGTCGTAACAACTTGCTTGCAAGTCCTGAAGGCCTATGGATCCCCCCCCATCATCTGCCCCAATGCCTCCTTAAGTTACAAGTCTACATCAGCAAACTAGCATCTCAGGTACAGCACCCTAGTATAGTCTAGCTGGGATACACTCTGTTCTATTCTGGGATTAGGCAACTGCATGGGTATGGGTATGGGTGGGTATGGGTGTGGGTTGGCCTTTTGGATACCCATACCCATCTTGTACCCACACCCATGGGTATGGTGAGTATTTCACCTGTTTGTTTAACAGGCTATTAACTTGGCTGCTTTCTAGTCAAACATGTTCAATAATATCCTTGCCCTGCTCTACCAAAATCATCTCAACCAGCCAACAAACTTAACCACTATCTGGCTTCTGATGTTGAACATGTCCCAGATCCACTCTCTTGGTGGTACAAGTGTTATACAATACAGTATATCCACACCTATCTTACATGGCATGTAATTATCTTACAATCCCCAGTAAATCCTGTGTTTTTGACCACAATTGTATGATTAATGATTAATACAGCCACTTCTATTGACATCAAATGGTTGTTTAGTTGTGGCTGGCTAATCATATCTCATATACAGTCCCACCTGTCAACTCAATCTGCTTGAGCATTGATGTGTTTAGGTCAGTGGTGTTGAAATAGCACCAGGTGGGGTATTCCAGCTGCAGCAGGCAGACTTGGCCAAGCAATGTCCAGAGGGAGGACAAGGAGCTCAAGGAAGTAATCAAGTAGAGAGGCTTACTTGATGAGGGTTCACTTGTATGAGGACAAAGGTGTCACACAGTGGCAAGAGATATGAGGATGAGTGTGAGGATTGCTAGATAGCAGATCCAATAGCTTAGTGATGCTAGGTCCCTCACTGCAAGTGAGTACTTGAGAGTAGTTCGAGCACTAAAGATTGTGGGGGGAGCAGAGCTCCTTATATACTACATCTTAGTGTATGGTAGTGTTTGTCTGTTACTATATAAGTAGAACAATAGATAGGACAAACCAGGTAAGGCCCTAGGCCCAGGTCAGAGGGTAGAGACATATAAGGTGAAACCCTTGATCCTGCTTCATCTATCAAGATAGAAGTGTATTATCAGTAACCAGGATATGGTGATAACCCTGTACCCTGTGGATATATGTGGTAATCCCCTTTACCACATTTCCAATATGCTTATCTACCAATCAGGTGTAAAGGATAAGCTGATAAGGATAAGAGCAAATAGCAATAGAAGCTCTTATCTATGACTCCATTGCTGAGTCAAAGTGATAGCGTAATGGCCTAGACTGTTCTCTCAGTCATGTGATGTCTGATCATGTGATGATCTAGACTCAGCCCTAGAATATAGGTTATGGAATACAAAGTGTAATGTTCGAATACCTATATTCTCAACAAGTGGAGTCTACTCAAGCTTATCAAGGATGAATATGTGCTTGCCATCAGTGTTCTCACAGATGTCAAAGGTGTTGAGGAAGCATAAAGGGTAGGATAGTATTGTAGTCCTACCATCCATGTAGCTGTACATACATATGTTTGTTGTGCCAGTGTGCTATAGTGACTTGAACCCATGATATACCCACACTAACCCATGACATATACCCATACCCACACTTGTGGGTATGTACCCATCATGGATATGGGTATGGGTATGAGCTCAGATACCCCGGGGTATACCCATGCAGTTGCCTACCACCAGGCCAGTAGGGTGAGCAAAGGACTGAGATCGAAGGAAATGACCAGGCCCATAGGTTGGGCAAAGGACCAAGGTTGAGGGAAACAACCAGGCCTGTAGGGTGGACAAAGGACCTAGGTTGAGGGATACTGTTGAGCCATTGGGGTGGGTACTGGATCAAGGTCGAGGGACACTGCCGGGCCCATAGAGTGAACAAAGGACTGAGATTGAAGGAAAT
Source organism: Sutorius australiensis (assembly GCA_038089915.1). NCBI lineage: Eukaryota > Fungi > Basidiomycota > Agaricomycetes > Boletales > Boletaceae > Sutorius > Sutorius australiensis. The sequence continues at coordinate 5,183 of JBBPLR010000827.1, forward strand.
GACCAGGCCCATAGGTTGGGCAAAGGACCGAGGTCAAGGGACACCACCAGGCCCATAGGGTGAACAAAGGACTGAGACCAGGGGAAACAACTGGGCCTGTATAGGGATTGGCAGGAGTCTGGGTCTGGGTATCTGGCAATACACCTGCACCCACACCCAGCTGAATACCCATACCGCCAATAAAGGGTACTGTGACATCATGGGTCACATGTTATGGCACCCATGGGGTTTATATAAGACAGATGACAAGTTGGGTAACTAAGTACAAGCAATGACATTCCAACCCTCTACCAGTTCCTTGAGCTCCCCTTTCACAAGGTCAGGAAGTGTGGCAGTCTTGAGAACATCCTCACTTCTGACTAAACAAGCTTGGCTCCATAATCCGACACAAATGAGTGCACATGTTGACTCGGCTGAGAGACAATTGCAAATGTGACTGAGAACAAGTCAACCACAGCTGAACAGACATTCAATATCAACAGAAGTGGCTGAAAACATGTCAGAATAAAGTCCTGAAGGCCCATAGTGGCAACAAGGAGTAAAACCCAAGAACTTACCAGGGATTGTTAGGTAGTCCAAGGCCATGCATGAGAGGCAGGGATAGATAGCATGGCACTTGTGCCACCATTGCAAAGCATCAGTCACATGCTCAACATCTGCCTTGAGGTAGTGATCTATGTCAGAACTGAGGTCAGTTTGCTTTGGGGGTGCAAAAGCAGCAAGGTCATTGAATATATTCTTGTGGTGTAGTATGTTGGGTAGAAGGGCAAACAAACAACTAAAAATATGTACCACTGAATGTTTGATCACTTCGAATGACTTTGAGGGTGCTTTGGGCTCTGTGGTTGTGTCTGTGGTCCCCATTGTAAGGTACTTCTTTTCAAAATCTTGATGCATGAGTGCTTCAGCGGTCTTGATCCACAGATCCTCCCAATGTGCACTCTTGAAGTACAGTAACTTGTGATGAGGATGTAGCACTGAAAATTGTTAGTAAAGAGGGAGTTAGTAGTATCTGGATGTACCCATTGTGATATGGTATATGGTTGACTTGTCCATCATCTCGTAATAGTGGTTGAGTGTCTTCTTTGCAAGGCAGGCAGTGGCACAGATGGCAGGTGTGAGAGTCACATCATGAGCTTTCATGGTCAGGACCTTATCGATAAGGTCCATTGCAGGGATGACAGTAGGAAGGTTGGGCGTGGAGTGAGAAAAGTAAAGTGTGACATCTTTGAGAACCTATTGGTAGTACATTCAATTAGTAATGTTAGTACTTGTGTCTTTTCCATGCACCTTCAATATGCCATGCAATTCCTCAAGTACTTGCCATTCCTCCTCTCCCAGCTCATACTTCCACAAGTCCTATTGCTGGGTGATTGTGTTGATAGTGGCATGATGCACAAGCACATATTCAAGCATATTGAAAGTCAAATTCCACTGAGTAGTGACATCTTGTGGCAACAAGTCTTCTTCAACTCAGTCAAGATTTGCTTCCAAGCAGGCAAGATGACAGTGGTCGAATGGATCACTTTGTAGGCAAGCTTTCAGATCTGCAGAAATTAGTGAGCCACTGGATAAGTCTAACATTTTGCATACCTTTGCCACAGCTAACTTGAGGGGTATGAAATGCTCATGCAGCAATTGATGTTCATCTGTCATCAAATAGTTGATCTCATCGACCCAACCCTCCTTGTTGTCATTGTCATCTTTGCCCAGCACAGCAGCTTCAACCTCCTTGTCATGCTTCAGCAATTCATCCAAATCTGACCAATCAGAACCTGCCACCATGTCACTGCATGCCAGCATTTTGTCAACCTCCTTCTTCTTTACATCAAACATGCATGTCACAGTCTTCGTGACCAGGTTTAACACATGGAGAAAGCACTGTGTACAATTCAATTCCCCCTCAAACACTGGTATGAGCTTGGCAAGGTGATATATCATCACGTCATTGTTGCTTGCTTTGTCACATGTCACAGACATCATCTAATTCAGGTACATGGTAAGTGTTACAGGGGTATATTTTCGCCCCTATTACATAAGCAATAGCATCGACCTTTGCAAGGCTCGAACACGCTATGAACAGGTTTCCTCCCATGCTCGTCTCAGGATATAAGATGCCACTCGATGCCTAGAGCATACCAGTCATCATGCCCTGAGACCAGTAACCCTCTTCCCTGATCTAGATCTCTCAGACCCTAGATCAACCCTTAGACCATTTGTAATTATGCTTCTCTTCCATTCCATCAAGCCTCACGCTTGATGCACGGACTTACCCTAGGCCACCCTGAGCCCTGGGTTATACTCCTAGCCTATTTAATTAGAGTATTGGTAGATTAGATACAAACATGTACATCCATAGTTTGTCTATATAAACCAGGAGCGACTTGCTGGAATTCCCCAGTCAAGTCCTCTTGGAGTGTTCCCCAAAAGACACTTCTAAGATACAACTCCTAGTGCCTCCCTTCTAGTAGTCTCAGCTCTCTAGTGCAACCTATAGTCTATTTGGGTTGTTTCAGTAAGTCAGAATAATTCTCCTGATACATACTAGTGCTCACCTTCTCCATTAGCCCATATGTCTTCACTACCTGGTGGAATGCACAGGCAAGTTCTTTGCCTGTATGTGACTAGTCATATGTTATTTCTTAGCTTCAATTCCAATGTGTGAGTGCTTTTACTCACCTTTGCAACCTCAACCATGTCTAACAGGAATGTCAGGGGTGCACCATCATTTTCGAGGTGCACTGCAAATGCCATGAACATGTGGTGGTTCGGAGAAGTCCAAGTGTCTGTTGTGAAGTGCAACTGTCCTTTGTATTTCTGCTGGTGAGTAGATTAATGACATCTTGTATTGTAGTAACTAATACATGCCTTTAACATTTTGGCTATCCATTTGTGCATGTGCACAAACACTTGCTTGATGTTGCATGAGACTGTTTCGGAGGATGGTATGTAGTAATTGGGTCTTCCAGTCTTCACAATACTCAAGAAAGGTTGATTGTGTACAATACTGAATGGTCACAGGCATTCTGTTACCCAGCACACACAACCAGCTCTAGTACAAGCATCAACATCTTTTCATTTCCACAATGTGACAATGTGTTACTTACTGGATCTTGATCTTTGTGTGAGGGCATATGCTGTATGTCACCTTTCCTTTTCCTTTATGCTGAAATGCTGAGGTAATTGTACCATTGCATAACTTCTTCAAGTTTTCATGGGCTTCCATGGCATCCTTAGAACCATCTGCAGCATCCAGTACCTTGTTTCCCCAGCAACAGCAACCATGCTTTTGCAAGTTCCCAGTCAACCGCGCATCTTTTGTATCCAAGAATCGGTGAATAGTGACATTACATCCAGGCTTGGCACATTTGAACGCATGAAGACATCTACTGTTTTCAACTAGAACCTTTGGTTCAGGTTTGAAGAATGCATAGATTGGTGAAGTCCACTCCCTTTGCAGGTGCTCTATGAGCATGTGAGCTGATATATTTGCAGTGCTAGTTGTCACCTACTTAGTTCATCGGCAGCTGTCTCAGGCATGGAAACAAGCTCCATACTGGATGATCTGGATTGTGCAGGTGGACTTGTGTTTCTTTCTGGTTCATCAGGTTCCCATGGCTCAGTGTCTGAGCTAGCCAATCTATTCATCACTGATGAACCAGCCTTTGTTTTCTTGGTCATTGTGGCAGTACAAGGCATGTCTGAAGCACTTGTCTCACTGTTCTTCCACTTTCTAGTCTGTTTGCATGGCTTGTTGATAGTGGCCTTGGCTTTTTCAGTAAGTTTGATATGCTGCCCACACCTGCCCAGTTATTTCATGAGGGTTAGGAATTTTTAAGCTTTGTGTTTCCATGGGTTATGTAGCAATCTCTGATCTACTGTCAACCCAAACCTTATTGTTTTACATTTTATATATGACTTGTTTCAGCACTCTGTTTACTCAACTATCCTCAGATATGGGTAGGGTCATATGTGTGACAGTGTGACACCCACACCCATACCTGAGAGGTATCCCAACCCCAGACCCCTGTGGGTTGCCTGTAACCTTGCCAATCCTTAATGGTGTCAGGGATGAGTACAGAGTCAGTGGGCAGGCAGCACAGGTCTTGCTGAGGAAAATCATTCCCAAGGTGTGTATCTGTCCTATCTTTCCTTCTTCCCTTTTAGTAACCTATGGATAGGCAAGGAGATATATGCAATCCAAGCCAGTTCTGTGGCTGTCCTTTGATATTTGGTTCAGTTTCCTTTCCAGAAGGGTCAAGGAAGTACAGTGCACACAGGTCATGCTTGTGATGAAGAACCCTCCTAATCTTGGCATCATGACTGGGATTTTAAACCACATGTTGCACTGTGTCACCTCCACTCCCATCATCTTTGACTTTCATGTCAGGGAGTCTATGGCCCTGTTGGAGTATCAGAATGTGTTGGAGACTGCCAACATGTTCTTTATGCAAGAGCTGGATGTTTACCTGAAGTATCCCTCCCTGGAAATCATTCAACAGGTTGATGATGCCCATATTCTGGCTCTCATGGGACTCAATGCAAAGGAACAATGGGACAAGGCACTCACCTCTCACAATCCTGGCATCTACTTTGGCTTTGATCAGACAGCAATGTTTCCAATAGGGCCAAATCCAACTTGGACCAAGCTCAGACAGACTATTGCTGACAATCCAATCATCCTCATGAAGGAATGGTCCTATCCTTCCAGATTTGATTGCTTTGGTCTGGCTGTTGCAAGGCTGTTCTGTATGTTCACCACACAGATGTGGATGATGATAGCAGATGATGCCTTCAAGGGGATTGTTCCAGCACCCACTTCCTTGTCAGATGCGATGTGATGCTGGACTATCATCAGTGTGGATGACACACTCACCAACACTGCATTTGAAGCATCCAATGCTGGACTAGAGAATTTGCATGCTACCATCCATGGTTGTCAGGGTCCTAGGTCCATGTTGTTCTCAAATTGAATGGAAACCTTCTTCCCACCACCAGATTTAGCACTCAAGAAGGATTCACAGTGGAGTGCATTCTGGGAGGGTGAAGGATACATCAAGAAGTATCATGATCAGCTTCAGGACTATGAAGAGCAGGATCATTTTCTCTTGAATGGTGCTGTGGGATTTATTTTTGCTGAGCTACAGTGTCTACCTGCAAGTCAAAAGATGACAAAGAAAGGCAAGGGCTTTGTCTGGAAGTGCAAGAATGGGTCCTTTGTGTTTGACAAACCCCAAGTTCTACAAGATAGAGAGTTTGAGCAAGGAGTCCAAACAGGTTCAGGGAGGAAAAGGTAGAGGGGTGCAGTGAATACATCACCAAATCAAGTTGAAGAAGGTGTTCACTGAGGAACTGTGGAGGTCCAGTGGATTTGATGGTCTGGAAAGTAGGAAGGATGAGACTGACAGACAGAAGAGGCAAGCCTTGCAAAGATGCCTTTCAGCCATATCTCAGGCTGCAAGGAACAAGAGAAACCCACCCCCACCATGAAAAAATGGACAACAATCTAAACAGGCTTTGAAAGCTTGTGACAGCCCAGTATCCAAAGGAGGATCAGAAGAGAGTGACATTGAAATGGATAGTGGGGTCAAGATGGACTATCCAGCTTCTCCTGAAACTGATGCTATGGATGTGGATGAGATGGATGTTGCTATGGATGTTGACTGATACAGTGGCTCAAAAAACTGTCTGGATGTTTGCATGTTTTTCATTAACTGCAGTGGTGCTCAATAATACTTAACCCTAACCCTAACATGTTAGTATATGAAATGAAGTACCCATTCTCGGCTTTCAATTGATCCACTATTTAGAGAATTCAGTCAAGATTCGATAAAATGGCAGCCATTTCAAAATGACAGCTCATTCAGACAGTTTTCTGACTTTAAATTCTACTTACACATATTGGACCCTAGCATGTTGTAACATGATTACATACATTATATAATGCTTCTATTATGTCAACATTATGTAAATAAGTACCTGACACTGTATATAGACTCCCTGTTTCCTGTTTATTTCTCCATTATTACCATAAAATCAATGATCTCTACTTGAAGGCATAGCATCATCTCTGTTTCATCTTCTGGCCTTTTGTTTGGAACAATTGTTTCCCAAATAGGTTTAGGGAGGTATATAACTTGATTCCTTGGTCTTCAAATCAGTTTTGAGCCTTTTTGAAAGTGTACATGATATTATTGATCTATTAGAAATTTATACCATTAGCTGAAATTTCAGATTCTTTTTATAATTTGTGATAACCCTTGCTCCAAAACAGCCACATATTGATCAGTATTCATCCTTTGATCTTTTCATTCAAAATTCCCACTTCATTCCATCCTTTGTGGTTTCAAATCATTAGTTAATCTCCTTTACACTAAATTGTATTTTAGACATTGTTACAGGGGTATACTTTTCGCCCCTATTACATAAGCGTTTGCAATGCTCAGCAACCACACTCAAGTCACTATGTTCCCTTACCCAAGACTATTGACCTCTAAGTGCCTGTTGTCGCCTTAGATGCTCAATGCATTATGATTCTAAGTCCACATTCCCACACCCAGTGTTTGGTCATGTGTATGATATTATAAAGTTCAAATCCAGACAAATAGAGTTCGCCTCATGGTTTGCTTCTTTACTTCTTTTCATTTCTGTGCTATGCAAGGCTATGCCATGCTGTGCACTTAATCTCCACTCACAGCCTTATGGCTGTTCACTTCCATTCCACACTGCCTCAAAGGCAATGCACCCTCAGCCCTATGGCTGTATGCTAACCCTATGCCCTAGAACATTCTAGAACATTTACCTATATAGAGTAGTAGATCATTAGATACAACCACAACATGTACATACAGTAGAACTATATATAAACCCAAGGGTCTTGCCTGGTATCCCCAGTCAAGTCCTCTTGGAGAGTTCCCCTCTTCTAAGATATGACTCAGTCTACACTTCCTATTAGTTGCTGAGCCTAGTGCAACCTAGTATCTTTAGGGTTGTTTCAGACATTGCTTGAAATCAACCATTTATCCTTCTATTGCCATGGATATTTTTATCAATTTTAGTCTCATGTGACCCTCTGACCCTCTCTTAGTCCTCAATAGTCCAATGGCAATGTTCACAAGTAAGAACAAGCCTTGTGCTCACATACTTCTGAAAATACAATGTTTCTTTTTTTTACTACAGACTTCAGTAGGGC